>JBBBDQ010000413.1:667500-805000 GCA_037127315.1 Ascarosepion bandense
TCCCCGCTCCACCATCAACCCGCTCAAGTCCATCTAAATCTATCTAATCTTCTTCTTAAAAATCTAAATCTATCTATCTATCTTCTTCTTCTTCTTCTTCTTCTTCTTCTTCTTCTTCTTCTTCTTCCCGTTTATTCGCCTTGTGATCCTCACGTCCTCCAAGCCCTCATTCCTCATCAGATTTTCCAATAAATTACTGTTTTTTTGTTTTATGTTTTCTTGAATAATTTTATAATTTTACTAGCAGTATAGCTCGGCGTTGCTCGGGTGTAATGAAAGCTTTAAAACTAATCCATGGTCCTGGAGCTCAGACTCAGCCTAAAGAATATTTGTGTGAAGTTTGGTGGGAATCGGATAAAAATTGTGGATTTGTATAAAGGACATACAGACAGATAAACAGACACACACACAATCATCTTGCCTTATATGTATATATATTATCGATTTTCTGCCCTATTGTAAGAACTGAAACCTTAAAACTTCTAAATATCGTTTTTTATGTCTTTGTCTATGAGTGTATTAAATTTTATTAAAATCGACCACTCCTTCTATAGCCCGATTTTTTCGATTATCGATTTTCGATATTTATCAGGGGTACCTCGACACAAAACCTAGCTAAGAACACTCGGAGACGCTTGTAGTACAACTGTGTAAATTTTAAAGAAAATCGGTTCAGCCGTTTCGGGGTCTATAGGTAACTGACACACATACACACAAACACATACACACACAGACAAAATTCCATTTATAAATAAGTTTAGATAAGATTAGATAAGATAGATAGATTTAGATTTTTAATGTTTAAAAGAGCAGAATTTGTTTCTTATATGCAACGACATTTTGTTGGTTTCCAATAGAAACTTTAATAAAAATGTGTAAAAAGAAATTGATAAATCAGAATTAAAGAGGCATTAAATGTGACATCTGCTACAAATCTTCTTCCTGTGTCTGTGCTTTAGCATATACACCTGAAAAAAGAACTCTTTCAAGACTGATGGGTTACAATTCATTACGTATGAAAAGCATTCTTTTTAAATTCCAATGTAACTACTTATAGAGGATTTGGATCTTCGCCAGAAGCAATCACACGTCAAATTTCACGTCTTAGAAAACATCCTAATGCATACATTGGTTCTGATATTTGTTGCCGGATCTTCTCGTTTTAAACTGTTGTTTCCAGTCGTGTACCATGTAAGTGATTACTTGTAGTTGCTTTTCAACTATACTGTATGTATTTGAAGACTTCTTAGTAGAATACGAAGCTGTTATATTCGCTACATTGAGTTGTTAAGTGTGTCACTCGCTCTTAGTACTTAGATCTTATAGGTTGGGTCACTTCAGGATGTGGCAAATCATGGCTCTCCAAATCTTCCGATCCTTTGTCGCTCTAAGCAATGTTTGTCCTTTTAGCCACACCCTGTTCTGGTATTGTAGCCATAGGGAGCTGGTTAATTTTCATTTAATTTGGCCTCGTGTCATATTTAACCGAACTCCCTACAGCTTACAAGAATTATCATCATCATCATCAGGTTTTCATCAGAAAGTTGAAGCTGGTTGGAATGTGTGAATTAGTGTAGAAGAGTGGAATAATAAAATAAACGTTTTGCATTTTAAACCGAAAGAACTTTGCTGTTTTAGAAGTTACATAGAAAATTGACGGCACTGACTATAGAGAATACGTGAAAAGACTTCAGTGTAAATTTGAAGATATTTCTGTTTATTTCAACGTTAATGAAACTTAGACGAAATATTTTGTTTAACGATTGGAAGCTATGATGCTTTTGGCGAACTTTCTCCCTCCGTTGTAACCAGCATTTTAAAGAACGGTATATGATCTTAAACAATTGTATATCATTTTCGACAATTGTATTCCTGGGAAAAGAAAGACATTGTTTTTTTTTTTCTTTATATAAAGACATTCTACGTAACTCTCCAGGCGTGTTCGACTTCGTTCATTCATCGTATTAATTTTTTTTTTTTTTGGTGCCTTAATTTTCTTTTTCAAACCAAAAGTGTACACCAGTGTCCGGACTGGCTAAAAGGGACGACTATTAAGATTGCAAAAAGAGACCTCTGGGATCTAATCACAACGTGGGACAGTGGCCCGTTGTTGCAACAGACGTCCTGTAATCCAGCTTTTGTGGCGACATCATCGGACGGGATCGTCACGACCAGCAACAGCGACCAAATCAACCGTACAACCGGGTGGCAGTGTCACAATTGGGACCGTCACGTCAGTCAGCAGGAACGAGCGTCACATTGGACAGACGGCCAGCCCGGTCTGGGGCGTCACATCTGGTGCCGTTTCGACCAGGGTCTGGTCTGAGGGCAGCCGTCCGTCGTGCAGTGTTACAATAGAAATTTATTAAAAGGAAAGAATAACAAGAATTCGTGGAAATTAATGCTCAAAGAGAAAGTTAAAGGTATCAAGATTTGTAGAAAATGTTCGTAGTATTAATTTGTTGAAAAGAGTTTATGCGTAGGTAGGTATGTATGTATGAGCGTTTGTTTCGTAGGAATGTCTTTGAATGAAGAAGAAGTAAAAGGAATCAGCTCGCGAGAAGGAAAGAGAAAGAGGACGAATGTCCAAGTTGATTTGAAGCTTTTCTAGTTACATTTCATCGGTGTCTCTCGCTGCTCCCACCTGAGTGTCTGATTGACGCTGATCGGGGTCTCTTATAGTATTCAGATTTTCGTACTTTTGTCTTACAAGTCGCTTCCATTGGCCAGAAAATCAATTTAACACCTACTTGCGAAATCCGATTTCGACTTTTTCTTCCAGCACTTGGTCAATCCTTTTTCTATTTGGGGAAAAACCAGGATTTCACACGTCATTATGAGTTTTTGTAAAAGTGAAGAAGAAGGTTGATTTTAATTCTTAATTTTCTATCCACTACAATATCTATTTACACAAGCTCTTTAGGTAGGTTACTCGATGTTTCCTCTTTGTTATGGGAAAACACACCTATTCCTCAGATAATAGACTCTCCCTTCTATATTAATAAGAGTTAACAGGAAGTTTTTTAGGAATTCTTGAGAAGTTCATAGGAGTTCTTTAAAGTTCTATTGGAGTTCAGTAGAACTACTAGGCAGTTGATATTAGTTCGGCAGTTAGCCGAATACTAAGGAGTCAGCTTTTAGTGGAAGATTACCAAGTTCCTAACATTTTGGGTGCGTTAACTCGACTAGCAACCGACATAGCAATTATAACCTTCAGTGCAAATACTACTCCGCAACACTCTTTAGTCTTTTACTTTCAATATCAAGTGGATGCCATAATCTACAAGCTTTCTTTCCTCATTACTTGTCCCGGAAATTGTAACTGTTTATATCTGGTCTTAAGCAAAAGTTTTTTTATTCGTTCCTATTTTCATTAAAACTTCCTCGTTTTTTACATGTGCCGTCCATGGAATTCTTAGTATTCTGCATTAATCACTGCTCATACGGATCACAATACTGGATGACATCACTGCTGCCTCAATCATCTGTGAAAAAATTGTCAAACATTCACCACTATTCAGAAGTATTGATATTACTACTTGTACTTGTTTCGGCATTCACCCTGGTCAGGTTGAGCCGGTTTCCTCCCAAGCGCGAACCATATCTCGGACCATTGCAGCCCACGTTCGCCGATCCTGAGTCAGGTCACACGAAATGGCGAGCTAATGGCGGTTCCATCGTCGAAGACCAACTACTTGTGGGTCCGATAGTGCTGCTAGGTTATCCTTGATACTACATAACGTACGACACAAATATATACTTAAACTGTTAGAAAAACCTGATTTATTTTTGAAAATATATTGGAATAATCCTATACTTACATACAATGTTCTTCACGCTGATTTCGTCAAAAGTTACGGTTGTCAATGGCGGACTTGCAAATCTCGTGCTTTCTCGTAGTACACGTAATACTTGTAGTAAATCACATAGAACACAAGTATTACTCTAGTTGTGCCGAAGTGAATTTCAAATGAAGCGTAATACTTTGAACAGTCACATTTATAAATTCCTTTTCGATACTGATTTAGTGTCCAATGCTAAGGTTTTCAATGGTTCTCCTGCTTTCAAATAATATGTTCAATTCCTGTAGAACTCTTTAAACAGAGGTATTTTCCAAGGCCAGCAACGGATGTATAAAGCAGGTAATAAAACAAAAACCTATATAACGTTTCTTCTATGAGACTCAAAAGATCAATGTGGTATCCAAATATTATAGCGATTTGAGGACCCAAATTTCACTGAGTTCTCATGGACGGTATTTAGTATTTCTAGCGATTCCCACATTGTGTAATACAGGTTGTTTTTAATCAATGTCTTCATTTGGTTGTCATCTCTAGTGAGGGTCTGCCTGAGCCTTCTTCATCAATAACGGCAGAATAGTCAAAGGTCTACACGATCTCAACGACCAAACTGACAGAAAAGTGTGGTGCCGGCGCAGTTAGCGCAGAAGTTGATAGTCCAAGTATACGAAAGCCCGATGCAACTCTGTCTTCCAGATCAGGCTTGCCTTAATCCCATTTAAACTGCGAGGGAGGCGCTTTGGCTAAGTATATCGGCTTCTCCCTCGAGCAGATTTGTCCACCAAAATCAATTTCACGAGAATGGCTTCGTCAAATTCTGTGATTCATAGTCATTTACGCAACTAGAGGGTTGGTGAAAAATAGGGAATAGGGAGAGAAGATGACGATGTTCGGATGCGAGCAAGGGCCGACGAATTCGTATCAAATTTTAATTTAATTTAATTTTTCAGAATTAGTACCAATTAATGAGATGCAATAGTTATTTTTTTTAATCCATACGCAAAATGATACTTTAACCAAAGCATGAATTTACACACTGTGATCACATTTTTAAATAACATAATCAGCTCCAGTTTTTTGTATGGATGTCGCACATGACGCTCTCAGTCAGTTAAGTGCCATGCGTGATACATGATTGGGCGATCATGTCTCGAAAGAGACTTTCCCGCAGTAGGTTGTCATTACTTTATGCGGTAGACTGGTTGCCAATATAGGCTGTAAAATTCAATCTGTCTTGCTACTTAATTCATAGCTAAAGTTAGAAGCAACGGATTAATACCTTTCCCAAGGATAACTGCGTGTAAGTGAATACAACGAATTCAACTGGAATTCGAACTCGGCTCGCCGATTTCTCGTTCCGTGCTGACATCCACTGCACCACAATGCAACCGGCCTATTTCCACCAAAAAAAAAAAAAAAAAAAAATGCAAAGAATAATTGTAACTTTGCCTGAAGTCGAAGATACTGAAAAAGTTGATGGAATCCAAGGAAAATCTAATACCAGATTAGTTCTAACCATTTCCGAAGTTTACCGAAATTAATCACAAGGCTACAATGATGAGTGCCCAGTAAAAATCGAGTTTCCACGGAATGATTGACGCAGTTGGCTAACAACCACTTTCTGAAAAGAGTTTTGGGCATACTTTACGATATTTTGCGATAGCAATCACGGTAATGAAAGATTTTTTTGCGATAGTCATCACAATACTGAAGCACATTTACGATAGCGATCAAAACATTTTTTAACGCGAATCGCCATCTGCTGTCTTTTTTGTTTAATGTCATTTCACTTTACTAACGTTTTTTGGGTACTTCGACGTGGTGTGGTGGTTAGAATGCTTGTTTCCTAAGAAACTGTTAAAACTGAGTAGTTATTTCAATCCTCGTTGGGAACTCCCATACTTTCGGCTTTGTGCCACATCTAAGCAGCGCTTGAAAATCAGCACAATCTTTTCTTTTTACTTTCAGTAACATTATTCGTCTTAGTGGATTTATCACCTTATTTGAGGTTTTGAAATGTTTTGAAAAAAATATCGTGTTCACTTTATTTTCAGTCAAACTTTTTTATTTGGGTGGGGGTTGAGTAGAAAAGTATTCGATTTAAAAAAATCATTTAATCACAAGCAAGGCAATAAAGCCACTAAGCCTAAGAGAGTATGTGAAAAATATAAATTACTATTAAGGAGAGACAATAATAAAAAGACAAGAATTCTGAAGACAGAAGATAATGATTGAAGATCAAAAATGACTGGGAAGTTAGACGTCGGAAGAGAGTTCGACAAGCAAGAACTACGATTGAAGGAACTGTTAGCATAGAACTTACGCTTACCTCTAGCCAGTTCGAATGTACAAATGATGAGACCTTGGAAGTCAATATTTTCCTTTGCCTAAATTTGTAAAGTCTAGGCAAGATATTGAAACTATCGTCAGAACAATTGCTATAAAAGTATTTATAGAAAAGGCTCAAGCAAACTACATTACGGTAATGGGAAGGCTAGATGCCAGCTCAGGACCAGTAATATTGCTGATTCTTTTTTTAATCTTATCAGGAAGCTCAATATAAATAGAAGAGTCACCGGACCATATGTAGCAGCAATATTCTAAGCATGGGCGAAGAGATATGCATAGCAGAGAGAAAAATTGTCTTTTCCGATACAGTGAACTGAATTCCTTAGCAGCTGACCTAGCAATGGATTCAGTATAATCTTTCTAATGTATGTCATAAAGTCTACCTATCACTGTTTGTCAAAACAGTTGCTATGAAAATATTTATAGAAAAGGCATAGGGAAACTACATTACTACGGTGGGAAAGTGACTGAAGGCTAGATGCCAGGTTAGGACCAATAATATTTTTAATTCTTTTATGGATCTCATCAAGAATCTCGAAATGTGTAGCGGGAGCACCGGACCATATACGGCAGAAATATTCATGTCATCCTTTTCTTGCAGGCCATATAATTTATCAAGAATATACACTACCGGCCATAATTATTAGGCAACCCCAGTGTTTTAAAAAATGATGTATTTCATTCTATCTTTTAGTATTTATTGCCAAGTGAATAATTGTAAATGAAAATAGATTGGTTCTTTTGTTAATACTGCACAATAACATGTGCATCAAATGAATTTATAAATATTTAATAATTACATATATTGCAGTTTCATCAATGAAAGAATGTAGAAAATTTAGGGCGATTTGGACGAGTTCATCTTTGCTTCCTTGCCTTGTAAAATTTTGCAAAGTAATAATAACAAAAGAACCATTCTATTTTCATTTAAAATTATCCACTTGGCAATAAATACTAAAAATAGTATGAAATACATCATTTCTTTTAAAAAACTGGGGTTTCCTAATAATTATGGCCGGTAGCGTATATATAGACATATATAGCAAATCTAGAGGGTGCGATGGCAAAATTGTCGCTATTTGCCTTGTAAAATTTTGCAAAGTAATAATAACAAAAGAACCATTCTATTTTCATTTAGAATTATCTAATAAATACTAAAAATAGTATGTAATACATAATTACTTTTAAACAAATGGGGTGTCCTAGTGATTATGATCGGTCGTGTATACTTTTGAAAGCTTTCTTAAAGAAAAAGCAACTGTCGCAGAAGACAACTACTACTGACTCTGCGACAACAATATATATCAAGTTAAGTATCGAAGCTCGGAATAGTGTTTTATTTTATATATATATATATATATATATATATATATATATATATATATATATAACACTATTCCGAGCTTCGATACTTAACTTGATTCCCTATCAAGTAATACTACTACTGTTCCATACCATTGAAGTAAAAAAATGTTACTCAGAACGCGTATCAGTAGCAGCAATAGTATCACTAATAGTCCCAAGAGAAGCAAGAATCGATTTAACTCCAGATTTTTCTCTATTATGCTTAAGATGTGTTGGTAGTGTATCGAATATCAGCGTAGAAAGTTAAACTGGGTTATTCAGTTAAATTCATTTTTGCACTAATGCCCATAAAAATAGGCATGGTTTCATCAATTCCCCTCCTATCTATGGGCACATCGGCCCTGTGTAATTGTTAGCAAGCTTGTTTGCTAGAACCGATTACAACTGAGTAGTGAGTTCGAGCCTCGCTGGGTACTCCATACTTTCGGCCTTGGGCCACATTTAAACGGAGCTTAGAAAATCAACTATCTATGGCTTAAATAACAGGGTATGCTCGTTTCTCTTGAGCAGAACATGTGAGCACCGAGAAGGTTGTAATGAAAATGCATGGATTCATCAATTGTTACCCTATCTATAGGTTAAATAACAGCGTATCCTGTAAGCATTGAGAAAGTTCTAAAGGAAAAGCCTGGATTCAATTTTTTTCTATCTATGTGTGACATAATAGAGTAGACTAATCTCCTGGACAGAATATGTAAGCAGCGTGTACTTTTAAGGAAAGTGGACAAAAAATGACATAGACTTGCTATCAAAAAAGAACAGTTGAACTTTCAGAAATACATAACGAGGAAAGATAGTTTTGAGAATTTAACACTCACAAGACAAGGAAAGGGTGATAATAACAGGACAGAACAGGGAATTGGACGTATAGTGAAAAGGCGATCATTGCTAAAAGCTACAAAGAATATGAAGTTGTGGAGAACTTTGATCACCAACATCTTGCAGGTGAGAGAGAGAGAGAGAGAGAGAGAGAGAGAGAGAGAGAGAGAGAGGTGAATGAAACAGTAATTAACCTATCTAAAGATCTTTCATAAATATTTGACAGAACATAATTGTAAAAGCACAAATACTGTTTAGACCGACAAAATGTTGGAAGATGTGGAGAACCACAACTGCTAACGTCAAGAAGAGATACGAATGAAAAAGACATAATTTAGAAAGACAAACTGTTAGGAATATTGCCTTCTTTGTACTGACCATCGAACCGTAGATCTTAATTGTTCGTCGTGTTAACGAGCCTTTCGGCTACCAACGTCAATTGTTAGCGATGAAAATGAATCAGTTATGAATGTTTACTGTCAAAAATGTTTACATGTTATTCACTGCTTTCAAGCGCGTGCATGTGTTATCTTTGACTTTGACCTTCTACCAGTCATGGCGTCAGGAAATGTAGCCGCGTTGAGACGTGGCCTGTGAAACATAAGAAGACACAACGATATGAAACAGATGCGAGTATCACCAAAATGCATCGTAAAATAGATTTGAAGAAGGGCTAAGTTGAAGCATTGCAATAAACAGTAAAATGCACCAAACAACACGTTTTTTTAACTTATTTGTTTAAACATTATTTTTAATGGATACTTGTATTTAAGTAGATACTCTATTTATTTTTTATTTTTTTTATAATTAAACAGTATTTTTATATATCTTTACCGGCCTGAATAATTGAGAAATCTTGTTAGAAGAATATGCGTCCCCAGGCAGAATTCAAATCTGCGTTCCCTATGACTAAGGAAAAACGTCAATTGATCTGACGTGTCTTCGACCGCTCGACCACGAAAGATATGCAGATAGAAAACGCTCGGAATAACCCCTTTAGACACACATATTTCTCAACTGTTCGTAATATTCATATCAGATCTCCCTTTCGTATCCTTATATAAACAAAGACAAATTATTTACGAAATTATGACGAAATCGATTAACTCCGACATATTTTTAATTTTTTGTTAAAACATTATTTTTAATGAAAACTCATATTTAAGTAGATACTCCTTTTTCTTTTTTAAAAATCAAACAGTATTATTATTTATATCTACCGGCCTGAATAATGACTCTCTTTAGATTTTTCGTGTGTTTTTGCTCTACTATAGTATTTTAGTACTTTCGTATTGAGCACTTTTTCTTACGTTTGGTTCCGTTTGGGTTTTTTTTTCTTTACTGCGGAATATTGAAGGTTTGTTCTTGTTCCGCTGGTTTCTTTTTTTTTCTCCCCATTTATCCAACGACTTAGTACGCCGGATTGTAACGGATTTAGGTTCTGTTTGTTAATGGCTTTTTCGAAAGTTTATATTGGCATAAATTTACGGAGTGCATTCTTACAGAGTCTAAGTAGTTATTATTATCATATATATATATATATATACGTATATATATATATATATATATATATATATATATATATATATAAGATAAACACACACACACACACACATACACACACACACACACACACACACACACACACACACACACACACATATATATATATATATATATATATATATATGTATGTGGGTAGTTCATAAGTAGTAGGACCGTAAATGATAACTGTTTTTGATATTACATATGCAATTACTTTTAATTATTACGGTTATTACATTGAAAATTAAATTTTATTGTGTACAATAATACAATAGCATTTAAATCTTATCTACACAGGTGCTCGAACTGTTGTATGTATATATATATATATATATATATATGTATATATATATATATATATATATATATATATGTATATGTACGCATCGCTCATTCAGTGAAATGAATTAGAGCGCTCTAGCTATTGGGCGCGTATAATGATATGCGCTAAAAAGACTGCCTACTTCCACCGAACGCTCATAGCCCAGGGGTAGAGTCGCCAACTGACGCCATTTCAGTCGGGTTTCAATCCTGGGTAAAAAAGCAATCGGAGTCTAACCGTGCTGATGATCTGTGATACGGCGAAACAGATCTGTCTGCGGATGACAATATATATATATATATATATATATATATATATATATATATATATATATAGCTTAATGTATGCTATATTTTCGGATAAAGGCACACAATATCCAGGACAGAACCTGTGGAAATTGAGGTCAGCACCATGTGGCGAAAATCTGTTCCATGTTTCAACAAAGTATATATATATATATAACGATCACCATTGAAAATGTCTGAATAAGCGACCGAAAGCGCTTGGAACAATGGACAATACGGACAATTTTACACTCACTTACTTCTAAAATATATAATTTGGAAAGCATTTATTTACGCAACCTTGGTTTCAACTTTTCTCTAACTTTACGCGATTTTGAAGTCCATCCCTCACACTTCGACAAACATTTTTCCACAAGTCTTTTTGCAAATTAATTTCTTGAAATGCATCATGATATGTCATTTTTCAAATCACAATCGCTTCTTGGTTTTCGACTGTAAAAATTGTCTTTGAATACTCCACGAAAAAAGAAAATCCTTGTGGTGAGCTCAGGTGAATGCGCTGGCCAATCGATTAAACTTCTTTGGCCAACCCATTTCTCAGGAAATACTCATGACTGCTCACGAAATACTCTTGAATAATGTGGAGGGGCCCTATCTTGTTGGAAACAATGAATACTATTGTAATAATATAACTGATACAAAAAAAAATATTTCGCCTATTGTTACTTAATTTTAGACCACCCTGTATATACACTATTTACATTATTTGGACTATTGTCCTCATCTTTTCTGGCCTCTTTACGACGTTTCGATTATTGTACACTCCAGCCTTCTTCAGGTGCTAAGGATTTTGAACCAAACCCCTTATTACGATTACTGAGGTATATATCAAAACTTCTAGTAGTCATGCAGTTATCTCCCTTGAGAAAAAGGTTATATATATATATATATATATATATATATATATGTGTGTGTGTGTGTGTGTGTGTGTGTGTGTGTGTGTATCTCTTCTTTACTTATTCTATTCATCTTGTCGGATTTCAGTCCATATATTCAACTTGTATATATGTATATATAAAATTGTATAAATCGTTATCCCCCATCACACACACACACACACACACACACACACACACACATATATATATATATATATATATATATATATGTGTGTGTGTGTGTGTGTGTGTGTATTTGTTTGCTCTACTTTCGCTTCGAGTGCTTTGTGTGCTCTGCTTTTGTATTGAGCTCTTTATTGTTAAGGTTTTCGTCTTGGATTTTTTCTTTCTTACGAATGCTTGAGTTTTTGGTCAGGTATTTCGTTTGTTTCTTTTTTCTTCCCCTTCTTTTCCTTCCAGGTTTGTTCCCAGTGGGTTTCAAGACGATTTCATTTGTAGTTTAATTATTGCTAGTCTTGACAGAATTGGTTCTGTTAATATTGGTATTATTAATATAATATTACTATATATATATAGGATAACGATATATACATTTATATATATTAAAAACCATTAAAGGAAAAATGTATGACAAGATAGAAAAAGTTTTGGAGTGACGCGTTTCGTTTCTTAGGACTTCATCGGACTAATTTTGTTTACGTTGGTGCGACTACACTTGCAGACAAATGAGAGCCGCTTAGAATTTTAAATTACATTTTTAAAATGTGTTTTGGGATTATAATCTAGCCAAATATAATGAAATCGGTTAGATTATATATATTCAAAATCTAGATATAGAAGAGTTGCCGTTCAAGATAACTTTCATTTTATTTGAGAAGAAAGATGATGCTGGCATTAAACCATTCACTCGAAAGTTCGTTTTCTTTTTTCTATTGTTCAACCTATCCAAGAGCCACTCACAGTAGAGTGCTACTAAATGGGGTTGTTTTCAAGGGATTAATTAAGAAGTGCGTATTATGAGGATAAGTAGGATAGATAACGGTTGACTTTAGACTTGAAGAGATTAAGATCATAGTGATCTCTCCTTTCGAGAGTCTTTTCGACAATGTAAGAAGCTGAATCAAGCTTCTTCCTAACAAATGGAATACAAAGGTAATGAGGATGATTCGGTCCGGTGTACGTAGCATAGCGGGTCTTAGCTATGAATGTCTGAACTAAGAAACACGGCTCCTTTGCACATTTGCTATAGAAATGGCGATTGATTAGGGAAACGCGTTGTGTATTTTTACCACCCTTTGTTTTGGATACATGAGTGATGATAAGTTGACGTAAACACTGCTTTTTGTAACAGATATGATAATATTCTATAGTTGGGGTATTTGTGTATCATTTTATTTAAAGAAAATTTGGGATAAAAAAAAGAAAACAGCTTTCCGTGTGACGCTTTTTGTATTTTAAGATTAAATCTGATTAAGTTTTGGTTTGGTTTATTTTACGGCATATCAACCCCTTGGTGTCATTTAATGCCGAAGCATTAGTTCCTTCAAAAACGTATTTTTGTTGGTAACATTTGTTCTTCAAAAACGTATTTTTGTTGGTAACATTTCTTCTTCAAAAACGTATTTTTGTTGGTAACATTTCTTCTTCAAAAACGTACTTTTGTTGGTAACATTTCTTCTTCAAAAACGTATTTTTGTTGGTAACATTTCTTCTTCAAAAACGTATTTTTGTTGGTAACATTTGTTCTTCAAAAACGTATTTTTGTTGGTAACATTTGTTCTTCAAAAACGTATTTTTGTTGGTAACATTTTTCTTTAAGAAACATATTTTTATTGGTAACATTTTACCTTCAAAAAACGTATTTTTGTTGGTATCATTTTTCTTTCAAAAACGTATTTTTGTTGGTAACGTTTTTCCTTCAAAAACGTATTTTGTTGGTAACGTTTTTCCTTCAAAAACGTTTTGTTGGTAATATTTTTCCCTCAAAAATGTTTTCTTGGTAATAATTTTAAATTGAAAAAAGTTTTGTTGGCAATATTTTTCCTTCAAATATTGTTATGTATATATTTAATAAAAGTCTGTTTTATATTTTTATAGTGTTTTGAACTATTTGTCCATAGCTGGGACCCTAACAGGTGCTACCACCCCGGGTCAGGATGGACCTGGTAACAACAGCAATTAAGAGGTGGTTCCATGCTCTGCACCTTATTAGGTTTTGGTATACAGTAACCGAAAATGATGAAATCGACTAGATTATATAAATTTAAAATCTAGATATAGAAGAGTTACCCTTAAGACAATATTCATTTCGTGACTGTATAAAACAAGATAGTGCCGTCACTGAATTAAGTTTTAACTTGAAATTACATACACAAGAAGGATAGGTGGCGGAAATTAACTTTTGAATTTTTTTTAATAATATGTGTTTTGGGTATATAGTACAGCTAATTTAATTTAGTTTCTTTTTCTTTATGTTTGTACCAATTTTGTTATTAGATATCGCACATTGTGGTAAAAGAAGATCTGTCAAGAAAAGAGAAAATGCTGTAAGAACACAGGTGTAAATTTACTGTAGATAATTCTGTGATTAGAGCACTGTCTAGAAAACATATACATTGGCCCGTTGTATCTAATAACAATGGGCTGATCTTTTTCAAAATAACCCACTCTCTTCTTTTTCTCTCTGCGATTTGTTATTATAGCACAAGCAGGAACTGTTTTCTTTTCTCTTAATGAAACGTCATTCTATACTTTTAGAATTTCTAAACACTCATAGCATACAGTGTGTACTTTACTAAGTAGACACGTTCGAAAACGTCATAGGCAAAATATAATTAACATAAATTATTTGATGGAGAAATAAGGAAACAGTTTTAGATAAAGCCCAGGAACATTAATTTTTTATATGTACTGTTGTTTTTCTAGACGTGGGTGAACGCAGCTCTCCACAACTTCCTATCCTTCGTAGCTTTGAGCAATGTTTGTTTTTTTACTAAAACTTCAATTTAATTATCTACCGTTCATTGATATAAGCTCGCTGTTTTCCTACGCAGCTTTCATTCAATATATCTTGTGCGTGTTAAATTTTCCCATCTTTCTTTCCTCATTATGTGTTCTCAACATTCAAGTGCTTCTTTCTCATTCTAAGTATAAGTGTCACTTTTTTTCTATTTTCCTTCTTCGTTACTCACATATTTCGTCCTCAATAATCTTAGATTCTTTCTATAGAACCACATTTTTGTTCGTCAAATGGCCTGTTCTTCTATGCTAAAATTATCTGGTATTTACTTCTTTTTAGTAGAATTGATATTATTTCGCCGGTCATAACTTTTTTCGAACAGAATTTTTCTATTACTTTGCTTAGCTTTTTCTATTACTTTGCTTAGCTTTTGAAAGGCGCCTTTCGTCATTCTAATACAACTTGGGATTTGGCTATCACAGTTTACGTCGTCTGTTAAAACTTACCAAATACCTTATATAAATCTGCTTAATCCTCATTTCCAGCCATGACAGATTTTGAAAGCGTCTACTTGGCCTTGTGGGTGATTAATTATTTTCTAATGTACAATCCTTCACAGACAAAACGTCATAAGCCTCTCGGTAATCTGTTTCTAGTTCCAAGATAAATCTACCATCCGCCCGTGCAGTGAATACTGCTGCCATATCTGGTTGGGTGCTTCTGCCATCCACCTAGGAGTTCTTGACAAAATCCAACGGAGACTCTGTAATGTGATGAATCACGGCTTGGCAGCTCAGATAGAGTCACTTTCTCACGGGCGCAATGTGGCTTCCCTGTGTCTCTTTTACAAATCATTTCACGGCTTCTGCTCCGATTAACTTAACTCACTGGTTCCCCTTATACATGAATTTACTCAAGCAACAAGATTAGCAACTAGGTCCCACCCTTTTACTGTGAAACCAATAAAATTTAAACGCAAATTCTACTCCATCAGCTTCTTTTCTCGCACTTCCCACCAGTGAAATTCCCTTCTGTTTACTTGTTTCTCCGACTGCTCCAATCTCCAAGAATTTAAATGTTTAAGTCAATAGTCATCTCATATCTCAATAAACTACATCCTCTCTCCCTTGCTCCTTTCTCTGTCCACACCACTCTTATCAGTATTCTCATCCATCTCTTAACTATTTCCTGACACCCTCTATAACCTGCTACTGTTTCTCATATGTCACTGTTCCTCCTATGAAACTCCCTGCATAGTAAACTGTCATGCTTGGGGTGACATGATTATATGAAATAGGCAGATTTTCTATCGAGGTACATTCCTTATTTTCACCGTCCACAATTTCTCAGCTAAGACCAATCATGCCACATATTAAGGGTCAATTATGGTCATTTTTTTTTGCATTCTATTTGCATCGAGGACAAAAGTTTTTTGTGACCATTGCAACGCTGGAGCCGGTATCAACCAATCCTCTCTCTTTAGTGCAATAGTGGGATGCAACTGCAGAGTTAGAATCCCCGGAACCAAAAGGCCTTCAAAAATTTTATCTTCTTCTTCATGTGCAGTCTCCCTTCAGGACATAGGTGATCATGGACTTCCACTTGGCTCTGTCTCTTTTAGCTTTCAGTAATTTTTCTCTTGGAATCTCTTCCAAGCCCGGCTCCGTCAACCATTATGCTCGGACCTAACAAGTACGCCTCGCGCTGTTTCCCCTGTCTCTTCTTCCATTCATCCAACCTGTGAGTATCAAGTTCTCCAGGCCCTCCTTCCTCATTACGTGTCCCAGGGACCTCATTTGTCTCTTCCTGATATTTATTATCAGTTTTCTTCTCGTTTGCATCCTTCCCAACACCTCATCTTTGCACACGTGCTCCATCCATTATATACTCAGCATCCTTCTGTAAAACTATATTTTTCTCCTGCTTCAAGCCTCTCCTTCATCTTTGATGAGATCGTTCAACATTCACTTCCATACAGAAGGACAGATATATTTTCTTTGTTTCTAATGAGATTTTCCTGTCTTTCAGCTTCTGAAATGCATCTTTGGCTATGTAAATGCATCTTTGGATCTCCGTGTCTCATTTTCCATCCTCTGTCAAAACACTTCCCAGATATTTGAATTTTTTACTTGTTTTAATACCTTCCTCATTTCTACATGCCCCGAATAAAAAATTTTATTCATAAATTTAAGAGGAAGAAAATAGGGAACTTTTATCCCAGCCTGAAAAACGGAAAGGTCAGTTTCTGGCAACCGAGGTGGTCAGACCTTTAGAGTTTCTCCACAGTGTTATCTTTTCACTTGGGTCTTCAGATTCTCAATTTTCAGACAATAAAATTATATAGGTGAATAGACGACGCTGCCAAGAATTATCATTGAACCGTATGCAGTGCGTAATGAAATAAAAAATATTTTCGATTATGTTGGCGGCGGTAGGGAAGCAATTTAGAACAATTTTGGTCTTTCAAAACGTTTAGATTGATCAATGAATATCACTCATTGCAAACAATTGTTTGCTCTAACATTGATTTTTACCTCGTATTGCTAGCGATCAGTCTAAAAATGCAAAGATTAAATTGGGCTAAACAATTTTAGTCTCAGCTCAAAATCTTTCTGCTGAGCTCTTTAAAATAGATAGCGTCTAAAAACATCCTTCACGCTCTGCTCCTTAAAAAGACAAAAAAAACAAAAAAAACAAAAACAAAAAAAACAAAAAAAAAACAAAACAAAACAAACAAAGAAAAGAACTTGTACCGTCTCCTTCCCCGTGGAAGACCAAGTAAATGTTTAAAAAACAGGAGGATGTGGTATAAGTCTTGGAGGATTGGGTAGAGGTTCCGCTGATATGATGATGAAAAGTAGCGAGTGTGGAACTTGGAAAGGTGACGAGTAAATATAGAGACGGAACGTTGTGTTGGGACGTAATTTTCAGTCTGCTTTTGTGTATATTTTCCTACTCGGCAGCTTTACGGGACACCGGAGTAGCCATTATTATGTTAGTTGGGGGGTGAAGAAAGGAGATGGAAGGGAACAGACTAACAAAATTATAAGAGGAAATAAATACATATATATATATATATATATATATATATATATATATTTGTATTTATATACATATATATTTAGAGCTCTCCTTGAGAGTTTTCCTACCACTTTATATACAGGATACTACTTTGGATTCTTCTATATCTACACCGCATGTTTATATTATTATTATGGACTCTCGCGTCGATTTCGATGTATGAGCGTCTAACACAGACTACCACACAAAGAATTGTTTAAAGTGGTGAAGGCTTGTGTAGCACCATCCACACTTTTTAGAACTTCTGATAACAGACGTCTGCCACAGATCGCATGAAAAACAGACCTCAGTTATTTAACCCATAATTGGAGGGAAGGGGCGGATTAATACCTTTCCCAAGGGTAGCAGTGCGTAAGTGAATGCAAAGTGTTCGACTGGAATTAGAACTCGGTTCAACGATTTCCCCCTCCGAGCCGACATCCACTGCACCACAACGGACATCCGTCAAAAACGCTGACAGCACCTAGTATTCCCTTCTAAATACTGACCAGGCTCAACGTTGCTTAACTTCGGTGATCGAGCGAGAACCGGTGTATTAAACGTGATATGACCGTAAGCACGCACGCACGCACGCACGCACACACACACACACACACACACACACATATATATATATATATATAGAGAGAGAGAGAGAGAGAGAGAGAGAGAGAGAGAGAGGAGGGAAATAGGGAGTAAAATAAATGATTTCAAACCAAAGTAAGAGAGTGAGAGGAAAAAAAGAAATTAATTTAAACCAAAGAGGGAAGGTAGGCGAAGAATTATTGTCGAAAAAATGGTGATAATTAAAAATAATTAAAAATATATATATATATATATGTATATATATATATATAGAGAGAGAGAGAGAGAGAGAGGAGAGAAATAGGGAAATAGGAAGTAAAATAAATGATTTCAAACCAAAGTAAGAGAGAGAAAAGGAGAGTGAGAGTGAGAGGAAAAAAAGAAATTAATTTAAATCAAAGAGGGAAGGTAGGCGAAGAATTATTGTCGAAAAAATGGTGAATGGAAGAAAATAAGAAAGGAAAACGAAAATAAATAAAGAGAGAATGAAAGTGTAAAAGTAGAAAAATAACATGGAGTCGGCAAAAAGAGAAAGCAAAGAAAAACTGTAAGAATGATAAACAAAAGAACTAAGATTACGAAAAAGAAACAGAAAAATGAACGCAAAAGAAACAAGAGAGAGTGAGAAAAATGAACGAAAACGTAATAGAAGAGAGACAGACAGACAGACAGACAGACCGACAGATAGACATACAGAGAGACAGAGATATATGAACGAAAAGGAATCAAAAGACAGGGAGAAACGAATCAGAAACAGAAGAACGGGAGAAAAATGAACGAAAACGTAACAGAAGAGGGAGTGAGATATGAATAAAAAAGAAATAGTAGAGAGAGGAAGATAAATGAACGAGAAGGAAACAGAAGAGAGGGAGAAAAATAAACAAAAAAAAAACAGAAGCGAGAGAGAGAGAGAGAGAGAGAGAGAGAGAGAGAGAGATGAACGCGAAAGAAACAGAAGTAAGGGAGAAAAATGAAGGAAAATATAACAGAAGAGTGGGGGGATATGAACAAAATAGAAACAAAAGAGTGGGAAAGAAATGAACGAGAAAGAAACAGAGGAGAAGGAGAAAAATAAACGAAAAAGATACAATAGAGAGAGTGAAGAAAAATGTAACAGAAGTGTGGAAGAGATATGAACAAAAAAGAAACAGAAGAGAGGGAGAAAAGGATAAACGAAAATAACAAAAAGAAATGATAAAAATTAAAAGAAAATTCTTAGAAGTTCGCAGAACTAGAAAAAGTTCATATCAAATAAGAAAAGAAAGACTGGAACATTTGTGAAGAAAATCTTTAGAATTTATGCAAATGAAGACTTTGCAAAATTAAAAAAAATAAATATGATCAATGTCATTTGAACACATTCTTTTAATCAGTTTCAAACAAAATGAAAACGTCTGCTCAATGAAAATTATTAATAAGATACATTATCCCTACTGAGTAGATACCAGCTTAGAATAAAATGTAATCAATTCATGATTTATGGAGAAAGATTTATACAGTACTGAATCACGTACTGCAAATTTTCAGCTCTTGAGTATGTATATGTATATTAATTTATTATAAATTCTATACGCTTCAAATAACATATTGTGAAATTGAGCCGAGTGTTTTCTGTTAGCGGGTGTGCGTTGTGGGGCAATGGATATCGAGAACGAGAAATCGAGGGAGCCGAGTTCGAATTCCTGTTGAATTCGTTACATTCACTTACGCTCAAATACCGTTGGGAAAGGTATTAATCCGTATCTTCCCTCCAGTTATAACAGGGCAGATTGGGTTCTATAGCCGTGGCTGGCAACCAGTCTACCGAAGAAAGCAATGGCAACCTACTGCGGAATAATCATCTCTTTCGAGACATAATCGCCCAAGCGTGTATCACTTAACTGACTGACTGACTGACTGACTGACTGACTGACTGTTTTCTGTTAAATATTCGTGCGCATCTTGTGTGTATTAGGACGTCAACGTTTGAAGTGTAAATAAAAGGACATGTCAAGTGGTCAGTGAGAGTACGTGTATCAACCGGATGTTGCATTCAGCTTCTTATCATACGAAGACAATCCTGATTAGAAGATATTGGATAAAACAATGTTCATCACCTCTAGAATTTGAAATTTTAATTACATTTTATTTGTTGTCTTCTTTGCCTTTTTTTTCTTGAATATTTATACAAGTCTAAATTTTCATAAATTAAAAACAAAAGGAAAAAAGATGTCGAATTAAAAAAAAGACAAGATAGAAGTGTTATGGGGAAACACACTTATTCCTCAGATAATGGACTCTCCCTCCTATATTAATAAGAGTTAACAGGAAGTTAACGGAAGAAGTTCTTGGGAAGTTCTTAGGAGTTCTTAAGTTCTTTAAAGTTCTTTATTGGAATTCAGTAGAACTATTAGTTAGTTCCAGTATGGACATGGACATGCTTGGAGTAGAATGATTAAAAAAATCTATTTTTACGATATTTTAGAAACATGCGAAAATTCTCATATTGGCAGTGAATTAGAGAAGGATTCAAGGCAATTTGCACGCAGCGATGAACGCAAGAAAAACACTGATAATTCTGGAGTGGCCGACGAGATATCTTTAGAGATATTTCTTTGTTCTGAGCCTTCTTAATGTGACAGTAAATCTGTTATGGGGAAACACACCTATTCCTCAGATAATGGACTCTCCCTTCCTATACTAATAAGAGTTAACAGGAAGTTAACGACTAAAGTTCTGAGGAGTTATTGCGAAGTTCATAGGAGTTCTTTAGAGTTCTATTGGAGTTCAGTAAAACTACTAGGCAGTTGATATTAGTCGGCAGTTAACCGAATACTAAGGAGTCAGTTTTCAGTGGAAGATTACCAAGTTCCTAACATTTTGGGTGCATTAAGTCGATTAGAAACCGACATAGTATTATTATGACCTTCAGTGCGAAAACTACTCCACAACAAGAAGACCCAAAATGTCCACTGCAGGTCGGAGAAAATAAAATAAAACAAATAAAGAAATTTAAATACCTCGGAAGCGTTCTTACAGAGGACAGAAAGTGTAGTATTGAAATTTGAAGACGCACTGGCATGGCCAAGGACGCATTTTAAAAGCTAACCACTACTGAGTACTGTGATCGAGGAGAATCTCATTGAGAGCAAAGAAAAAAGTGGTGGACTTCTATGTGATATCTGTCCTTCAGTATGGCGGCAAATGTTAGACGATCTCCTCAAGGATGAAGGAGAGACTCGAGGCAGCAGAAATGTGGTTCTACAGGAGGGTGCTGGGGATACCATGGACAACAATGAGGTATTAGAGAGGATGTAAACAAGAAGAAAACTCATACTTAATATCAGGAAGAGACAGTTGAGGTTTCTAGGACCCGTAATAAGAAAGAAGGGCCTGGAGAATCTAATACTCACAGGACGAATAGAAGGAAAGAGAGACAGGGGAAAGCAGCAGTAGATAGGCTTGAGCAAATGGAGGGTAGAGCGAGTTTTAGGAGAGATATCTAGAGAAAAATTATTAAGAGTTACAAGAGACACGATCAAGTGGAAGTCCATCATCGCCGACGTCCTGAAGGGACACGGTACATGAAGAAGAAGAAGTTAAAAGATAGAGCAGAACAAGAGAAAAGAGATTTTGAGAGAAAGATAAAGACAAAAAATAGATTCGGAGCCAATGAAAGAAAAGTGATAAAGAGAAAGGCAAACGGACATTCAGGGAAAGAAAGACAAATTTGAAAAAATGAGGGAAAGAAAGAACAAAGAATGATATATATATACGCATCGCTCATTCAGTGAAATGAATTAGAGAGCCCTAGCTATTGGGCGCGTATAATGATATGCGCTAAAAAGTCTGCCTACTTCCACCGAACGCCCATAGCCCATGGGTAGAGTCACCATTTCTGTCGGGTTTCAATCCTGGGTAAAAAAAGCAATCGGAGTCTAACCATACTGATGAGCTGTGATACGGCGAAACAGATCTGTCTGCGGATGACAATATATATATATATATATACAGGTTTCGTTGAATAATATAGACAAGTTTTGTCTATTTATCTTGTGTAGGACCTGTTCGCATAATCTGATAAAAACGCTTGTTGAAAATACATGTATACTTAGACAAGAAAATAATAAACGAAAACTCAAAATTCTAGAAGCCATCTACATCAAACAGCTTAAACCTAGCTTAAATAAAATAAATTTCGACATCTTTACTAACATACTGCAATGCCTGTAATCGACGGGAGAGGTCATAGTTACTACGCTTACCCCCGTAGTAGCAGTAACTTGCAGACCAATCCCCTCATGCCACTATACCCTCATGTGACCAAGAACCACACCACCAGCATTTTGTCACCGTCTGCGGCCATCCGTCACGTTAAAAATGGACTTGTCTATTTGGTTTAATTTTCTTTGTTTAATTCCACTTTGTTAATAACTTAAATGTTCTATGTTCACTATATGTTAAAAGTTCATTCTCTGATAATGGCTTATGTAAGCCGAAAGCTCAGACCGATAAAAAAATCAACAATTACTGCGATTTCTTGTCGTCTTTTAATGATAGCACTATCAAGTTTAACAGACTATACTAACGGATCCTACACAAAATAAATAGACAAAACTTGTCTATATTATTCAACGAGACCTGCATTAATGAAAAAATGCTGCCAAAATACACACACAATATATATATATATTTGTATCATATATATATATTTGTATCATATATATATATATATATACATGATACAAATCCTATATCAAAAAAATCAACAGTTAACTGAAATGCAAAAAGTAAAATTTCGTATCCGCAAAAATTGGATCAGAATGACTGAAAACATTTTGAAAAAAAAACCAGACCAAGGAAAAAAAAAATCCACAATCAAGCGTGAAATTTAATTTTGACAAATAGGAAAAAGTTTGACCGCATGCTGAAAGAAAAACACATTTCGCGATCCTCATGTGAAATTTATTTTCTAACCAATGAAAGGGAAGCGATTTGCAAAACTGAAAGAAAAGTTAACGATTCAGTGTGAAAAGGTGAATCGGTAAAAAGAAAGGGGGAAGGAAAGTCAAATGGCAGCACAGAGAGACGACAAGCAAGATGTGACTAAGAAATTTTAATTTCCCGACCCGGACGTAAGGTCGAGTTACACACTCGTTCTTCTTCACACGTGCTAATTTCTTTACCTCATCTTTTCCATCCTCAACATTCTCGCAGTCAACAAAGAATACGACAACAACAACAACAACAAGATACTTCAACTGACTCCTAAAACTAACGTCCGATAAGTACAATTTCCTTTATTGTTTTACCTTCCATTTCACTCTCTCGCCGGTCAATAAAAAGAAACGAAACACAGACTTTATTAGTAACCTGTTAATCTTTCTACATCCACACATTCTGCTACTATCAATTATAAGCTCTGAATGCAATTAACTACGGACATTTTTTCTTTGAAGAATTTTCTTTTTACAAATTTGTTATTCTGTTTAGCTAATAAAATTTTACTTTAACATACAAAACGAAATATTTTATTCTTCCACACTCCAACATCCAACCTTCTGATATTTCAAATTGTAAGGACTACGGTTGTGTTTGGCACAAGGCCAATTTGATAAACATCACCGAGGCCCCTACATATAAAAAGCAACGATAAATTTGAAAGTGAAAAATAGTATGAAATTACAGTGTAACCCGGATATAAGAGAGTTGTCGGGACAGGATAAAAGTTATCTGATGTCCGGGTTTCTCTTATATCCGGGTTTGGTCTGTTTTATATACACTAAATTATATACTAATTTGGGACCAGAGAAAATCTGTCTTATATCCTAGTTTCTCTTATATTCGGGTCTCTTATATCAGGGTTATACATTCTTCCATTTAGGACATCGTTCGGCACCCGGGCGTATAAATGCACCCTGAAATTTGACAATCGCTTACTGATAATTACCCGTCGTAAAATCTGTCAAGCGTTGTCTAGGACTGATGAGTTTCTAAACATACCGAATATGATTTTAATTCTCGTCGATGTCAATTTATTTACTTTTGATCCATCTTCTTCTATGTGCCTTGTCCCTTCAGGACGTAGGCGATCATTGCCTCCCACTTTTCCCTATCCCTGGTGTCCCTGAGCACGCCTTCTCCTGTTACACTATGCAATCCTCGTTCCGTCATCCACCTGATTAGGTCCTTCAAATATGTTATTTGCTGCTTTCCCCTGTCTCTTTTTCCCTCTATCTGGCCTGTTAGTATCAGGTTCTCTAAGCCCACTTTACTCATTGTATGTCCAAGGAAATTCAGCTGTCTCTTCCTGATGCTCAGTATTAATTTCCTTTTTGTTTCCATCATTTCCAAGACCTCATCATTGCTCACATGCTCGATCCATGATATTCGCAGCATCCTTCTGTAGAACCACATTTCAGTTTTTCCTTCATCTTTGATGGTATTGTCCAGCATTCACTGCCATATTGAAGAACGGACAGCACGTAGCAATCCAGTACTCTCTTCATAGTTTTTAGCGAAATTGTCCTGTTTCTTAATACTTTACTCAACTTCTGGAATGCTTCCTTTGCCATGCCAATTTGCCTTCGGATCTCTGTGTCGCACTTTCCGTCTTCTGTTATAACTCTTCCCAGGTATTTAAATTTTTTTACCTGCTTGATTCTGGTATCCTCGACCTGTAATTAGCATTTTGGGCTGCCCTTTTGACTGATGACCATGCATTCGGTTTTCATGCAGTTTATTTCTAGTCCTTTCTTGTTACTGATCCATAATTGACCGTAAAATATAAAACGAACACTGTAATAGAAAGAAAAGGAAATAACTACTTGATTACATTGATTAAAACGAAGTTATTTTTTGCCCCTGTCAATGTTAACAATGGGGGTAAGAGATGCTGTTGTCTTCGTAAATAATATAGATATCAGAGGACCGCAAGAGTCGGCAACCCACAGCCACATCAGGCTCGCGAAGGATTTTTGTTCGGCCCACCAACTTTACACCTAGATACTTCTTCTTCTATGTGCCCTGTCCTTTCAGGACGTAGGCAATCATGGCTTTCCACGTTCCCTTATCCCTGTTGGCTCTTAGTATGTTTTCTCCTTTTACACCTCGCAACTCCCATTCCGTCATCCACCTGATCAGGCCCTTCAAATATGTTATCCACTGCCTCCCTCTGTCTCTTTTTTCTTCTATATGACCTGTCAGTATCAGATTCTCCAAACCCTCCTTCCTCATTGCATGTCCTAGGAACTTCGGTAGTCTCCTTCTGATGCTCAATATTAATTTTCTTTTCATTTTCATTCTTTCCAACACCTCGTCATTGCTCATATGCTCGGTCCATAATATCCACTGCATCTTTCTGTAGAACCACATTTCCGCTGCTTCAGGTTTTTTCCTCATCTTTGATGATACTGTCCAGAATTCACTGCTGTTTTGAAGAACTGACATCACATAGCAATCTAGCACTGTTTTCTTTGTTTCTAGTGAAATTTTCCTGTGTCTTAGTACTTTACTCAGCTTCTGGAACGCGTCTTTCTCCATTCCAATTCGCCTTCGTATCTCTGTGTCGCTCTTTCCATCTCCTGTTAGAACGCTTATAGGTATTTAAATTTAATTATCTAATTAATTTGTAGAGCAAGTGGCAGAAAAAAGAGTTCGCCGACTAACAATGCGGCGGACTTTTTAAAAATCAAAATTTAATTCCGAATCCACTGCTGACTTCTACAAAAAAATATGTTTTGCCAAGCGTAAAAAATAAAATATTATTCTCATCTTCTGATGTGACAAACTGTTCAATAATGAGAAAATGATGTCATTATTAGGAAGGTTATATGAACAGTCTTTCTTCGAAAAAGAAATATGCTAAAAGTCGTTTCAAAACAAAGATGGATGATGAGACCACCTGGATGATGTTTTTCTCCTATGGTCGACAAATATTTCACCTGATGTGAGGAGGTTATCGGACGATAAGCAGAAACAAGTGTCTTATTAAATAACTCGCACGTTTCTAACTGTAATTTCGCTTATAGTAAGGAATTTGCATTTTTTTTATTGTTTGTGTCAGTTGCTATCCTTTCTGCAGTAAAATAAGAACTGTTATTTCTTATTTTTAAACAAGGACTATGATTCCTTATTTTTAAAAAAGGACTATGATTCCTTATTTTTAAAAAAGGACTATGATTCCTTATTTTTAAATAAGGACTATGATTACTTATTTTTAAAAAAGGACTATGATTTCTTATTTTTAAATAAGGACTGTTATTCCTTATTTTTAAATAATGATTGCTATTCCTTATTTTAAATAAGGACTATTATTCCTTATTTTTAAACAAGGACTATGATTCCTTATTTTTAAATAAGGACTGTTATTCCTTATTTTTAAATAAGGACTGTTATTCCTTATTTTAAATAAGGACTATTATTCCTTATCTTTAAATAAAGACTGTTATTCCTTTTTTTTAAATAAGGACTGTTATTCCTTATTTTTAAATAATGATTGTTATTCCTTATTTTAAATTAGGACTATTATTCCTTATTTTAAAATAAGGACTGTTATTCCTTGTTTTAAATAAGAACTATTATTCCTTATTTTTAAATAAGGACTGTTATTCCTTATTTTTAAATAAGGACTGTTATTCCTTATTTTTAAATAAGGACTGTTATTCCTTATTTTTAAATAAGGACTGTTATTCCTTATTTTAAATAAGGACTATTATTCCTTATCTTTAAATAAAGACTGTTATTCCTTATTTTTAAATAAGGACTGTTATTTCTTATTTTTAAATAATGATTGTTATTCCTTATTTTAAATTAGGACTATTATTCCTTATTTTAAAATAAGGACTATTATTCCTTATTTTAAAATAAGGACTGTTATTCCTTGTTTTAAATAAGAACTATTATTCCTTATTTTTAAATAAGGACTGTTATTCCTTATTTTAAATAAGGACTATTATTCCTTATCTTTAAATAAAGACTGTTATTCCTTTTTTTAAATAAGGACTGTTATTCCTTATTTTTAAATAATGATTGTTATTCCTTATTTTAAATTAGGACTATTATTCCTTATTTTAAAATAAGGACTGTTATTCCTTGTTTTAAATAAGAACTATTATTCCTTATTTTTAAATAAGGACTGTTATTCCTTATTTTTAAATAAGGACTGTTATTCCTTATTTTTAAATAAGGACTGTTATTCCTTATTTTTAAATAAGGACTGTTATTCCTTATTTTAAATAAGGACTATTATTCCTTATCTTTAAATAAAGACTGTTATTCCTTATTTTTAAATAAGGACTGTTATTTCTTATTTTTAAATAATGATTGTTATTCCTTATTTTAAATTAGGACTATTATTCCTTATTTTAAAATAAGGACTATTATTCCTTATTTTAAAATAAGGACTGTTATTCCTTGTTTTAAATAAGAACTATTATTCCTTATTTTTAAATAAGGACTGTTATTCCTTATTTTTAAATAAGGACTGTTATTTCTTATTTTAAATAAGGACTATTATTCCTTATCTTTAAATAAAGACTGTTATTCCTTATTTTTAAATAAGGACTGTTATTCCTTATTTTTAAATAATGATTGTTATTCCTTATTTTAAAATAAGGACTATTATTCCTTATCTTTAAATAAAGACTGTTATTCCTTATTTTTAAATAAGGACTGTTATTCCTTATTTTTAAATAATGTTTGTTATTCCTTATTTTAAAATAAGGACTATTATTCCTTATCTTTAAATATTTAACCCATCGCTGGAGGGATAAGAGACGAAGTAATACCTTCTATAAGGATATTTGTGCGAAAGTGAATGCAATGTATTCAACTGGAATCGGAACTCGACTCTTCTATTTCTCGTTCCGAGCCGATATCCACTGCACCACAACGCACACTTTGAATGGTACAAAGTGGAAAAGTGAGGGGTTCAACAAAAGAGAGAAATTGAAAGCGAGAGAAAGGAAGAAACTGTTTATCCCCACCAATCTAGGTTTTGTGTGGCAAAGCAGTCGGCGTCTCCCAGGGACAAAGTCGTCTGCACCGGAAGTCACTGGCGAACCCCCTTACCCTAACTCGAAGAACCCCGACGCTGCCCTTAGATACGTAGAGTTGACATTGGTCGGTCAGAGAGCAACGCAAATAAATACCGGCCTAAAATGCTGGAATCGTTTGGGCACAGAGGGATCACAGCTTTCAATGACAGACGGACCAGAAGCTTTGGCTGGGTTTTTAGTTTCAAGCTGAGAAAAAACGAAAACAAACCGAGGAAGACTGAAAAATAAAGAAAGCGTGCGAAGAAAATAAATCTATGTGAAAAGAAAATCCCGGAATTTTTTCCGCCCTCCAACGAACAAGTGACTATTTTTGTTCATTTTCGTTCGTTCGCACTGAAAGCATCACCCATAACTTTATCCACAACATTTAAAATATTAAAGAAAAAACTAACCGTTTAGGATGGAAGTAGTCATGGCTCTCCATAGTTTCTTTTTTATAATTTTTATTACGATATATTGGTGTAATCATTTTATTAGTAGTTACTGTTGGTTTTTGATAACTTATTATGCCTAATAGATTTTACGATAAGACCGAATCATCTATGCGTTGCATAACATTTATTATGGTATCGTGTTATAATTATTCTATCTTATTATTTACTGTTCTTAATCTAGTTCGAATTCCAGTTGAATTCATTGCATTCACTTACGCGCAAATACCCTTGGGAAAGGTATTAATCCGTATCTTCTCTCTCCAGCTATGGGTTAAATAACAGGACAGATTGGGTTCTACAGCCTTGGCTGGCAGCCAGTCTACTGTAGAAAGCAATGGCAACCTACTGCGGGGATAATCTTCTGCCCAGTCAGTCCTCTTTCGAGACATGACCGCCCAAGCGTGTTTCACGTATGGCCCTTAACTGACTGACTTAATCTATTAGTGTATTTGAAAAATTAACTTGTATGCATCGGAAATCCCAGATATATACATGTTATCTTATGTCAGTGGCAGAACTTGTAGTTTCATACACTACACAATCAGCAGGTCCATATTAAAAACTATTTGTAATGCACATCTGATGATTGCGTAATTCATGAAACTCCGAGACGTGCCACCGACGTAGGATATCTATATATATATATATATATATATTGTCATCCGCAGACAGATCTGTTTCGCTGTATCACAGCTTATCAGTACGGTTAGACTCCGATTGCACCTTAACCCAGGCTCGAAACCCGACCGAATTGGCGTCAGTCGGCGACTCTACCCCTGGGCCAAATTCATAGCTAAGGTTTAAAATGCATTGCATTAAAAATTTCTTTCTTGAAGCTTTCATTTTAGTTTTTATTCCAACCTAATAGATTAGATTTAATATTTGCACTACACAAATACTTTGCTATCTTTTGAATTGAATTCAAATTGAATGGAATTTTTATTTTCAATTCGCTAAAATCAGCCATATTAAAAAAAAAATAGCAGTCAACAATATAATTCACTTTAGAAAAAACTTTTAATAAAGAACATTTTTGAATCTTTGAAGAAGATTTACTTATTTAAAATTTAATTAATCTCAATTAAAACAAATACTGCTTACTTTTACTTTAGAATATCGCAGAGAAGCATTTTAATACAGAGGCTGTTTTTCTTTTGAGGTATTGACACGTCTATCTGTAACATGATGTTTGCAAGATTTATATAAAAGGAAACTACTTGTAGTAAAATTAAATGATTAATACAACGTAAACAACTTTTTTAAAGATATTTTTTAACTACCCAGTAATCTTAAAAATTTTAAATATTGTAAACATTCTAATAATTTATTGATTTTCATGTACTTTGGTTTTATAGTGTTACTCACGAAGTCGTTTGTTGAGCAAATGTTAAAAAATTACAAGTCAATTTTTAATTTGCTAAAGTTAGTGCTTTTATTTTCCGATATTATCGTGGATGGACCTCCTAACTTACATAAACCTGCATGTCCATACACTCTGTTACATACCTGAAAATTATAAATTCTTATAAAATATTGGGTGCTACTGAATTGTGTTAATCCCTTCCATTTACGATTTAAATTTCTTTTTTATATGATATCATTTGACCATTAAAAATCAGTACAAAATTTTAAAAAGTTTAAACAGTTATGAATTATTATAATTATAAATAAATTAAAAAATGAAAAAAAATATTTTAAAAATCCATTGTTTGTCGAAACATTTTTCTTAAGGAAATAGTGTGCATAATATATTTTATTCATAAAAGCAATTAAAAGCATTACTAATTAATTAATGTTTGCGTTTTACTGCATTTTTTATTTTAAGATTCATGGCATATTTTCTGTAAATGAAGGTTTTGTTTGACCAAAATCATTTCATGATTTAAACTCTCCAAGGACGTTTTCTTATAACTAATATAACCATTGCACTACAAAAATTGATTTCTTGAAAATTCATAAAATTTAATAATCGTGAGTTAATAAATACAAAAAGAAAAAAATTGTTACTGAGATTTTCTGAAAAGAAAAATTTCCCAAAAAATTTCATTCATTTGTAAAAAAACAAAAACAAAAAAAATGAAAAAAAAAAACAAAAAAAGAAAATCCTAAAATTATCCAACATTATCTGAGTTTTGCGAGAACTTACAATTCTGAGATTTTCACCAGAAACGGACACTGACATTTGCCATGATAATTCATGGTTAACTTTGATAACATTGCACATTGAGTGTTGGCATCAATAAATAGTGCCCGAAGAAACATAACAGAATTATTACGTATATATTAATAAATATACATATTATTCTTCATCCATAGAACGACTCAGAGTTTCATGCACAACGCAATGTTCAGGTGCTGAGCAGAAACTAACCGTTACATAATTTCAATTGCATGAAACTCCGAATCGTTCTACAGGTAAGAAATTTGTCAATAACATCGCCATTGGCGACTAACACGGTCCCTAGACGATTTTAAAATCTCCTGCATTTCTTCTGAGTGGTCACCTTGTTTAAGTTGGTGAATGCTGCCATAATCCTTCACTTCAGTGTTAGAAGGAGTTTTGTTGGTCCTTCGTTCAATTGCACCCCACACATAATAACAAAGGGAGTTGCAATATGGGGAATTAAGTTGTCATGTGTAAAGGGTGATCGGGTCGCAGAAATTGTTTGACAGACATGGCTGTGTCCTCCCGCTTGTGTGGCATGGTGCAGATTTCTGTTGCCGGTCTTCCAGTAGCCACCCTCATGACGCAGAGCAGCACTAACTCCTCAAGGCACTTGATATGGGACTCCGTGTTGAGTATGAAGCTCTGTGGGAAGCTGAAAGGAGAAATCAAGTCGCCATCACTAGTGTTCACTTCAAACTTTATGATGTTGACTGGATATATCATCGAACTCTTTCCGAATCCACCCAGACACCCTGAAATGTTCATATTCGAACTTCAGGCGCGAATGCCAAGCGGTATAGCATGCTGTTTACAAATTCCTGGTGAATTACATTATGGTGCTTTTTTTCTCACACATGGTGGTGCCCAACTGACCCGACTATAGCGTGCAATCAGCAAAATAAAATTAAACAACTCACAAAGACGAAATGAAATTAATGGCGACAATTTACCCATCGCGCATTATATATATATATATATATATATATATATTGTGATTATATATATATATATATATATATATATATATATATATAATTTTGTAAAGAAATGTGGTATGAGCCATCAGCCTGGTGTCTTACCCTGTGAATAAGAGAAATAACTGTATATCGTACATGTTATAAATATATGTCAATAGAATCCACATCAACTTAGGACTTTAAACAGCAGCAACAGATAAAATGCAAAACACATGTACACTACCGGCCATAATCATTAGGCCACCCAAGATTTAAAAAAAAAGATGTATTTCATATTATTTTTAGTATTTATTGCCAAGTGGATAATTCTAAATGAAAATAGAATGGTTCTTTTGTTATTATTACTTTGCAAAATTTTACAAGCCAGCCAATAATAAGAAGAGACTAGCGTGGGGAAGAGAACACAAAAAACTGGACACCAGAACAGTTTATTCGATGTTATTGTGCAGTATTAACAAGATAACCATTCTATTTTCATTTAGAATTATCCACTTGGCTGTAAATACTAAAAATAATATGAAATCTATCATTTGTTAAAAAGCTGATTTCTCCTAATAATTAAAGCCGATAGTGTAACTTGAATAGAAAATAATAACACAATGAAGATGTTGATATCCGATAATACTTCAAACGAAAGGAAAATCCCATCTTTACTAGAAAGAGCTAGTGTACTTGAGAAACCTGTTTTGCTGAAAAAATGTTTTAAGAGAAAGATGCTACAAATTTCAACCGAAAGTAGCACTGACTGTTAAATCAATGAATTCTAAATGTTTCATTAAAATTAAACGGCTATATTACCATCACCATTTTCCACGTCCTGCGTGAATTCCAACGAGAATTAAACGAGATAGTATATTATTTGCAGTCTGCCATTGACAAATGTAACTTTTGGTCGAATCAGCATAAAAAACATTGTATCTAAATATTGAAACCTCAACAGTAGAGGGTCTTACATGTCTTAGTAACCAATAGATACGACATAAGCGGTAAGAGTCCGTGCTAAAACGAATGAATTACAAGATATATCAACGCTGTAAACATAATGGATGGTAAATGAATGATAACATCTGCTCACTGATATAATAGTTGGAGATATTATCATTGTCAAGTATGTATAAGTGGCCCGACTCAATTTTAAGCGACAAGAATTCATCAACATAACCACAGGCAACGAGATGTCTTTCTAAGTTACAAAAAAAGAAACCAAGAACAACACTTTAATTTTTGCCCCGTTTTTGTTTTTCTTGTATTATTAACTGATTGTTCTTCTGATTCCTGTTTTTTTAAAATCTCATTTGCAAGAGTAAAAGTATTTTGATTTCTTTCTTACGGTTTTGTTTACCTTACTTCATTTTTTTTCTTTCTATATTATTTTTTAAAACACTTTAAAAATTACGCGAAAAGGAGACAGATAAGTCATAAAACGTACATATGCTAGGCTACCTCTTCGAACTAGTCAGTGAAGACGTCACTCGAACTATAAATGTCAAGATTTTGGCAGTAAAGGAAAAAGAAATGTTTTCGTATGTGTTCGTCATTCCGCTTAATTTTAAGGAAACACCAAAATTTACCATTTTTATCTTTAAGAGGAAGATTATGTTTGAGGAACATAGTGGATAACAAAGTGTGAACAAATTCTACTTTAAATAAATCGACGATATTCAACCCGAAGTAGAGAAGAACAATTATAACAGGGAATAAACGGAACCAAATCTCAACTGACCCCAAATACGATTTCGATCAATTGGAAAAAGGCATGATTCCTAAACACCCTGAAATCTATCCAATTGTTCCTTATCCTTTCACAAATGCCGATCAAACTCAGGTCGAGAGATAAAGAATAGATAGTTTTTTACATAAGCAGTATATATCGGATGTGCGTTGCGTTGCGTTGTAGAGGATGTCGGCTCGAAATGCGAAATCGAATATCGGAGTTCGAATTCCAGTTACGCGCAAATACCCTTAGAAAAGGCATAAATTAGTCTTTTTACCTCTAGCTATTGGTTAAATAACAGGACAGATTGGGTTCTATAGCCTTGGTTGGCAACCAGTCTACTGCAAAAAGTAATGGCAACCTACCGGTTTTGTTCTTGTTCTTGAGTAGATTCATCAAGAGCGATAGAACCGCTGAACAAATGGGTACAAATCTCCTGTAATCTATATATATAAAAGGTAAGAGGTTTGTCTGTCTGTCTGTATGTCTGTATGTCCTTTATACAAATCCACAGTTTTTATCCGATTTTCACCAAACTTCACACAAATATTCATTAGGATTCCAGTCAGATCATGGGCTACCTATTTTTCCAATTTATCCCCGATATCCGATCAGGTTTGATCAAGATCAGGAGTTCAGCCTTTTATCGTGGTTCTTGCTGCAGAATTTGCTCTTAGTAAAATTATAGTTTTTAGTCTCAAACATTAATAGATCTTTTCAGACGACTCATTTGTCCCGATATCAGAAATCGATACTCCCGATATTCTATCGAATCTGATGAAAAACCGATATTCAGCGATCAATATGGCTCATTTTCTCCAATTTTACTTCCGATGGGTACGATAAGTTTTCATGGACCTACTTAGGTTAGTTTATGCTTGGATGACTTATTTGACTCCGATATTGGAAATCGATATCCTAATATTCTATCGGGTCTGATCAAAATCATGTTTTCAGCCCTTTTATTTTGGTTTTTGCTTCGGGTTTTGCTCTAAGTTGGTATAATTGTAGTTCTTAGTCTCAGCTATGATACCATTTACTCAGTGGACTTATTTAGCCTTCAAAATTCAGTTTGCGACGGAAAACTTATTTGAAATCGATGCCGAAAATCAAAATTTGACTTACATCCATTCATTTTAGTAAGTTCTACGGCTTCGAGATCAACCTTTCAACAACCTTCGTTTTTCGTGCCAACGTCCAAAGAGTCTGAACTCCAGGACCATGGATTAGTTTTAAAGCTTTCATTACACCCGAGCAACGCCGGGCTATACTGCTAGTATTCCATATGTGTCGCAGAGGAAGGTCATGAAATCAAGTGTGTGGGTCACTTCCTGGTAAGTTGAGGTTCACCTTAATCAAATCCCCGTCATCGGCACTTTTTTCTACTTATATTTTCTTTCCCCTCCAACCAACACTTGCAAAGTCAAACGGTGATATGGAAAGCCTATAAATCTACGCAATTGTCTTAGTGACGTTAGTTGCAAAATTGCCTCTATTTTTGTCTGGTAAAGGTGAAATAATTTCTTGGACTTTTTCAGGTCCGAGGAATTTTAATTTTAGTTCTCTAAAAATAAATTTGTGGATATTAATTCTGAATTAAAAATGTGAAAGTCTTTAAAAAGATTGTTCCAAATGTAACTTGTGTTCTTCCGGGAAAATCTTCTGCCCAGTCGGTCATTTCGAGACATGATCGCCCAAGCGTGTATCTCATATGGCACTTAGCTGACTGATCGTATGTAGATAAATGCACAAAGTATTCACTTCTATCAGCAGAAGCACCAGGGAATATAGTTGAAATGATATAAATATTAGTAGACACACTAGTTTTTAGAGTAGAAGACATACAGTCAGTCATTTAAGTGCCATACGTCTTACACGCTTGGGTGATCATGTGTCAAAATGGATCTGTCTAGGCAGAAAATTTTCCCGCAATAGGTTGTCATTACCTACTGCGGTAGACCGGTTGCCAGTCGAGCTATAGAGCCGATATCCACCGCACCACAACGCACATCCGAAAGAAGACATACGATATGCCAAAATATAACAACGGGTTTGACAGTAGTTCGTGTACTGAAGCATTTCAACCGATGATCATAGTTTACTCTACAGCATTTAAAGTATGGGGAGCTACTGCTTGTGCGAGCAATCATCAGGAAATAAGATTATACTTAAAAAAAGAAAATTTAATTATGAATAATCAAAGATTTGACATTTTTGGTTGCTGTAATTTAATTAAAAGTCTATTATCGAGTTTACACTATTCGGACTATTGTCCTCATTTATTTGGCGTTTCGGTCGTTGTATGCTCCGGCCTTCTTCAGGTGCTGAAAATTTTGAACCGAATCCTTTATTACAATCACTGGGGGTATATCATTCTCATTTTTTATGTAGAACCTTTTTTGGTAGTCATGAGTTATCTCCCTCTAACCCGACTCTTAGTTACTTGTTCACCACTGCTGTAACCGGGTATTGAATTCGCAACTCTTTGGGCCAAGTCACAGGAATTGACCAACGTCTATATCCACTGTGCCATGTATCATTAAGGACAAGCGTAACTGAATATCTGGGACTTATAAACCTAATGTTCAGTAACTACTTTTTACCAGAGTTCATATTGCAACTTTTTTTACGTTAATAGTTTTCTCTAGTATTTTATCGAGTTATTGAAAAGGTATTGCCTTGTGGTGCCGTGGGTATCTGCTCGGAACGAGAAATCGGAAATTACTTGAGTCAACCACAAATGTGTTTATAATTATTACTGAAAAAATCTGTCCAACTTTAGATAAGAATGGCGTAGCTCGGGATGTGAGTATAGATATTTCGAAGGCGTTTGACAACGGATTTGCGCGTTGGATTTCTACACAAGCTGAATAGGTGTTGTGGTGATACCGAGCAAAGCGAGGGACCGGATGTTTGCCCTCTGAAATCCAGAAAGCAAATGACCAAAACTGGTCTTTGCGGACCCGGCTCCATGCATATGTTCCGGCAGAAAACCAAAAATTAATTGAATATCAAATTCTTGTTCGCGAGCCTACGCGAATTTTATTTATCATCCAATGGGAAGCCCAGAATTAAATACGGGTGCATTCTCATGTGACCTACTGGGACCCACAAAGACGAAATAAAAAGCCGACACAGAAAGCATCACCAGAGTTGAGAAAGTGCGAGCGTAATTAGCACGTCCCCTGACCTCGTCAAGCGATCCACTCGCCTCGCTTTTCCCTCTCACCTTCTTCTTCGCTGTCCCCTGAGCTACTCACCCGACCAACGGACGGAGACATCAAAAACATTCCTAACGGACAAACGCTCCCACATACATACGCACAAACTCTCTTTTCGGCATTTACTTCTATAAACATTTAAACGTCCTTTTGAACCCATCCTAAAGACATTACTTTATTTGTAAAAACTTTAATTGATATCTGTGTACATATAACATGTTGTTTCTATACTCAATTTGATCTTCTTGTTTTATAACCCCTTTTATAACTTATATTAGGCTATCTACTAACGAGGCCAAATTCAGTTAATCTGTTTCAACTAGAACGGATAACCCACTATAGTGTTTCTAGACAAATCTTTTTTATTTGAATCAATCATTATTAACAAATCGTTGATTTCTCTTCCGTTTTCTTGCTTACCTGTCGCCTAGGACCTGAAAAATTTAAATGCAACATCAATTACCGTTTTCTGCCTCTATGAACCCGATTCATCTCTTTTGAAATAATTTAAATAAAATTTCTGTTTTTATTAATGAAAATTAATATTTATTAAAATTATTTCGCTTGAGTTGAAATGATTTTAATAAAAGCTTTTACTGACCTACAAATATATTTCAAGACTTCGTTTAAGTTAGTCAAAATATTTAAGAATATGTTTTATGTAAACATGTGACGGAAATTAACGAAACTTGGTTATAAACAACCGACAATTTGAAATGATTGGTTTGAATATTATTTTTGATCGATACTCATATTTAAGTAGATATTCTGTTTTTAATTAAACAGTATTATATATTTATATCTACCGGCCTGGTAATTTACGAAAAATGTTTGTTACAAAAATGTCTGTCATTCAGCAGGATTCGAACCTTCGACCCCTATCCACGTAGGGGGAGCTACCATTTGATCTGACAACGTATTAGGCCTCTCGACAACGAATGACCTCCAGTCTAAACGAGGTTTTAATCAAGCCTATATAACATAATTCATGGTCGAGAGGTCTAAACAAATCATTTCAATATGTTTTATGTAGTTTTATGACCCTTGTATATGATATAGAGGGCCACTAGTTGATATTTCTGCGATGTGAGTATGCAAAATGCCCTAGCTTGAGTTTAAACTCATGAATAACATTTTTTTTTGCAGGAGTATGTTTTGTTTTATTACTAGTGAATATTTCTCAGATTTTAGGCAATTCCTATGTAGTATAATGGTGAGTATCCCCCGTCTGTCCCGAGAAAGACCGGGCTTCGATTCCTCATTGGGGATGCGGTACTTTTTTTCTGGATGTGCGCTGTGGTGTGGTGGATATCGACTCGGAACGACAAATTGGGGAGCCGAATTCGCATTCCAGTTGGATTCCTTGCATTAACTTCTGCACAAATACCATTGGGAAAGGTATTAATCCGTCTTTTACCTCCAGTTATGGATTAAATAATAGGACAGATTGGGTTTATAGCCTTGGCTGGCAACCAGTCTACCGTAGAAAACAATGGCAAGCTACTGCGGGAGAATCTTCTGCCCAATCAGTCATGTCTCTTTCGAGACATGATCGCCCAAAGCGTGTATCACGTATGACACATAATTCACTGACTGAATATAATAGTTGGAAACATGATTAAGGCTTTGCAGGGCATAAAGTGGGGAATCGGTTTTCTATTGTTATGAAGTAATAAGCTGATCCCCCACTAATTATTACTTAATACTATAATACATCTCTTCCCCCTCTAGCTATTAGTCAAATAAGGACAGATTGGGTTCTATAGCCTTGGCTGGCAACCAGCCTATCGCGGAAAGCAATAGCAACCTAGTGTAGGATAATCTTCTGCCCAGACATGATAGCCCAAAGCGTGTATCACGTATGGCACTTAACTGACTGGCTGTTCCTTCTAAGTCTTTCTTCCTGTGCAGATTTCAATGAAAACAACAAAACAAAAAAACTTTGGCCTCTATTTAGGTTGTTCCGATGACTGAGTGCAGAAAAATTGGGTTGTAAAAAAATAAATGAAGGGCAAAATATTTTCTTCCCTTTCAAACGCGTCCTTCTTTCTTTTTTTTTTATTTCCATATTTGAATTGCTTTAAAAAAAGTTTTAATTGCTTTTTTGTTTATTCATTTTTTTATTTCTTCTTTTCATGTTTTATTTTCTTTCCAATTTTATAAAATTTTCTTCTCTGATATATCATCGAGTTTAAGCATTATATATATATATCTTTTTTCGCATTGCACGTTCATTCATTCATTCATTCATTCATTCTTTGTTTCTTTATTTCTTTATTTATTTCACTCGTTAATGTTTGTTTCTTTCATTCATTCTTTCTTTCTTTCATTTATTTTCCTGGTTGTCTTTCTTCCTTTCTTTTCCCGGTGCACTTTCTTTCTTTCTTTCTTTCTTTCTTTCTTTCTCTTTTTGCTTCTTTCGCTTGTGGATTTTTCTTTCTTTCTTTCTTTCTTTCTTTCTTTCTTTCTTTCTTTTATTTGCCCGATTGTTTTTTATTTCTTTTTCCTGTTGTTCTTTCTTTATTTCTTTCCTTCTTTTTGTTGTTGCTGCCTCTTCTTTCTTTCATCCGTTGCTCTTTCTTTCTTTCTTTCTTTCTTTCTTTTTTCTTTCTTTTATTTTCTCAATGATCTTTCTTTCTTTTTTCCGTTCCTCTTTCTTTCTTTCTTTCTTTTATTTGCTCACTGATCTTTCTCTTTTTTCCGTTGCTCTTTCTTTCTTTCTTTCTTTCTTTCTTTTATTTTCCTGATGATCATTTTTTGTTTGCTCATTTGTATTGTTTGTTTATTTTTCTTTCATTCGCCGGTACCTTGGGACGTCACTCTCCTCGTCTTCCCCTCCTCAACTCTTGAATTTCATTCTCATTCACCCATTCGCAATTTTTTCCTCCCTTCATGCATCAGTCTTTCAACTGCGTTCATTTTTCGCTTGTCTTGGTGCCAGCCGGCAGAATCCGGCGAAAGAATGCCGTCACCGTTGTTAAAATGAACACGAAATTAGCGACGGCGCCCGATACACCCATGGTGACAATGGGGACGGTAGGGGGTCAAGTGGAATGAGGAGATACAGTGAGAAGAGAAGAGAAAAGGCCAAAACTGGTTATAAAGATAAAAAAAGATAGAAAAGGAAGAGTAGAAATTGCCTTACAAGAAAGAAAGAGAGAAAAAAAATAGAAGAAAAATCGAGAAAGATAAAGACATAGAAAAAGGACACAAAAGAAAGAAGGAAAGAAATAACATAGGGAAAAAGACGAAGAAAGTGAAAAAGAAAGAAATTACAAAAAGAAAATAAAAGAAACGAATCAAAAGTGAGAAAAGCAAAAGGAAAAATAGTAAAATAAAGAAAGAAGGTGTAACGAGGAAAGAGCATGTTTTTCATGAGAGTGGCATCTTGAAAAGACGACGACGATCAAGCTAATAATAATAACTAGCGGAACCCGTGGAATTTCCACGGAAGGATAATTATGATTTCCTGGAAAAATTTTACTTTGTCGTATTACAAATGATAGTAACGTCTTCAAACATAAATGTATTGGATAATAAAATAACGATAACACAGAATGTAATTTTATTAAAATATCTATAAAAAGTAATGTCCATAGAAGCTACTTTACTGTAATCTTATATTAAGCGGCGTATGCACAGACCATAACCAAAATACTGTACGCTATTTTGTGAGAGATTTTGAAAGAGAAAATGATTTTTTTTTATTACTGAAAAATCATGGCTCCTGTGTCCATTGTAAACAGTAAAGACCAATTGAGTAATGACCAATGGTATAGAAGCCAGAAATTTCGTTATTAGGTCGCGGGATACGATAACAAACCTACCTATTTTTACTATATTGTACAGTACACACACATATGCACACACAATTACTGCTACAACCACCAGCTTAATCTGCTACTGCTACGGCAATGCTATAGACTCTCTCCTCCTACTCTCTCACTCTTTACTACCCGTCCGTTTGGCAAAGATGAGAGAAAGGCCGAGGAGAGTAGCGTTTAGAGTAGAGTAAAGGGGAAGGAAAAGCTCGTGTAGAGAGTAAGTGTGTTATTATTCTTCAGTGGCATAACGGACGGAAGAAGTAAGTAACTAACTAAGGAAGGAACAAGCAGAATTAGTATATGATAATAATAATAATAATAATAATAATAATAATAATAATAATAATACCTAAATTCGGTAGAATATCACCCAGACCCAGTTACAGTTATGGGACCTGAAATAATTTTATGGGACTTTACAATACGCACAGACAGAACAATGATAACTAATCGATCAGACATAGTGATCGAATGTCACAAGAACAGAATCTGCTTTCTTATTGACGTCAATTCAATAATTTCACTTGTTGGAGCACCAGGATTGATTGTAAAAAAAATTCCGATAGACTCATCAAGGGATTCCTCATAACCAATACCTTAAAGAAATAGAAAATCTGTACTCACAAGTACAGTGAACGTGTTACGAAGAGCTTTATCGATGTTAAATGTGTGATATTAGTTTATTTTTTTACAAAAATTATCAGTGGAAAATGTCATTAAGCCATTTCTGACTCTAGGCCTCTGGTTTGGACCCAGAAGGCAATGCGTATACAACAGAAATCAAAGAAATAATAATAATAATAATAATAATAATAATAATAATAATAATAATCTATGTGATTAACGCAAAACTAATAATCGGAAAATGGCTATAAATTCGCTACTAAACGCAACTGTTACTAATATCAACTGAACTCTAGCTGAATTTAAAAAATGGATCATAGTTGCAAAAACTGATGAGACACTTGAAAATGTTAACTCTTCATATCGGCTTACGACCATATCACATTGCAAACATAGTTCGCGTGCGATCACCGAAATAAAACGACATCGAGCCTGGTCAGTGCCTAGATGAGTGGCCATTTATAAATGCTAGATGCTGTAAGCTCGGATATGCGAGTCAGTTTTCGTAGGATCACAGAAGTTAAGCAACATCGAGCCTGGTCAGTGCCTAGTTGGGTGACTACTTATGAATGCTAGATGCTGTAAGTTCGGATATGCGAGTCAGTTTCCGTACGATCCCCGAAAAGCAACATGGATTTTGGTCAGTTCCTGCTATGTGCTGTAAGCTTGGTTATATGAGTGGTGTAATGGCTCGGAATTGTAATTCGGAGTGTCGAGTTCTAATTACCTTTGATTTCACTTACGCAAAATATTTTTATAATCATATCGCCCCACGCAAGGCAATTTACTGCCACTATTTTGCAGTGGGTTACATAGGTAGAAAGTTATAAGACAGAGTGACAAGTTATAGGGAGTGTCAGGAAGTGGGTAAGAGAAGGATGGTTGTGGCCATAAAGTGAGGGATCAATTTATATATTGATAGTTATATAAAATTGATCCCCCACTTTATATCTACATAATAATCTCTTGTCTGTTGATAAGCCATAGAAAACGAATCAGCCAGTCAATGAAATACTGATTAGCTGCACATGCATGTCTTTTAGATTTATTTACATTCTCTGGAATATAAATGTAAAGATTTTTTTTATAATCATATCGCCCAAGGCATTTTACTGCCACTGTTTTGCAGGGGGTTTACATAGGAGGAAAGTTATGATGTAAGAGGGACAGGTTATAGGGGGTGTCAGGAAGTGGGTAAAAGAAGGATGAGAATACTGATGAGAGTAGAATGAACGGAGAAAGGAGCATGTGAGAGAGAGAGAGAGAGAGAGAGAGAGAGAGAGAGAGAGAGAGAGAGAGAGAGAGAGAGAGAAAAGAAAGATGCAGGTTAATGATGCAAAAGATGCAATTCTAAAAATATTCTCTGGCTTTCGAATATACATCAAGCTATCATGAATGACTGCCCCTGAACCAGCAATCTTTGTGAATGGTAGCGCAACAATTTTATCATCTTGTTGATTATCAGCACCCATCTATCTGGAAAGCTGATAAGAGTGATTCAGAAGGAAGAAGCTGTTGTGGGTGCAGTGATAAAAAGAAAGCGTTGATTAGCCGAAAAACACAAATCATTAAACTAAACTGTTTTCATGTCGCTTACCTTATCTTGTTGAATGCCAAGATGAGTACATTGGGCTTCGTTACTTTTTTTTTTAACCCAACACCACTTTGTCGGCGTGTCGCTATCTATCTGATTTTTCTGGTTGGAGGGTGTGTTAGAGGCTGAAGTTCATCGTTGGCTTTAAAAACAATATGACGACATTGCACTACCGCGTAGAAGTGGGTATGGGTTGGTCGAGAAGTTTAACAGTGGCCGGACAAGCGCGACGATCAAGCTAATGGCGACGCACGATGGCACGATGAAGGGCGACGCACGACGAAGGGCGACGCACGAAGAAGGGCGACGCACGAAGGAGCGCAACGCACGAAGAAGGACGCCCGCCAACCTCCGCCACTGACGAGATTTCACCGAACTCGAGAGAGTTAATGGCGAACCAGCGAGTTATCACCGATGAGGTTGCATGCAGATTCGGGCCACTGCTTTTTGTTATTCCTTGATTCACAGCAAGAAACAGGACTCGATCAAGCACAAACTTCGATAACGTAAGCAAATTTATATAAACTATAATCACGCTTGAGCAGAATACAGTGTGATAAACCTCATATGTTATTCTGAACGTGTGGATAATTTTTTACTTGTCATTCTTCTGCTATTCTTAATTTTGCATATCTTAACATACACACACACACACACACACACATATGATTAATATATATATATATATATATATATATATCACCCCGAGCAAGGCGGTAACGCTACTGAAGCGCAGGTGGCTATGTAGGAGTGAAAAGATTGGAAAAGAGAAAGCCGGAGACCACATCCTAAACAAAGAACAAGGGATGAGCCTCTTCACCTGTTCAATAGACGTGGGTGGAGTGTGAACCGGGCGATAGTTATAAAGAGTAGAACTAATAATACGGTACTGCTCGATGTAGTTTACACTGTCTATAGTACGAGATTGTACAAGATAGTATGAGATTGTACGAGATTGTACGAGATTGTACGAAATTTAAAGTCAGCTATTTAAACCGTAACATAAAGTTAAGAGTAATTGTTAAAAAAGCCAGCAGTTTTGATATTTGAACATGATAAACATAGGGAAGGGAAACAGTAACAAAAATAACAACAATAATGAAACTAGAAAGTGCATGAAAACACTCAGAGAACGCATACATCCACCAACGCATTGTCACTAAAAACTGAATTATACCGCAGTAGGTTGCCATTAATTTCTGTGGTAGACTGCTTGCCGACCAGGGTTAAAGAACACAATCTGTCTTATTATTTAACTCATAACTGGAGGGAGAAGAGACGGATTAATGCCTTTCCCAACGGTATTTGTGCGCGAGGGAATGCAAGGAATTCAACTGGAATTCGAACTCGGCTCCCCGATTTCTCGTTCTGAGTCGATATCCACTGCACCACAAGAAACATCCATATATAAAATAAAAAGAGTAGAACTAATAATATAGTACTGCTTCATGTGATTTACTCTTTCTATAGTACGAGATTGTACGAGATTGTACGAGATTGTACGAGATTTAAAAGTCAGCTGTTGAAACCGTAGCATAGAGTAATTGATAAAAAAGCAAGCAGTTTTGCTATTTAAACATGATAAATATATTGAGCAATGAGAAATAGTAAAAAAAAATAACAGCAATCAAACTAGAAAGCTCAAGAAAACACTCAGAGAGCGCATATATCCGCCAACGCCATTGTCTCTAAAAACTGAACAGTCAGGTTACACATCTTATAACTTCTGTGTTATTACATTACTACACTATACTTCTTTTATTAATGATATTACCTTACTTATTATTACGCTATTGCTATTATTGCTCGATGTTTTCATTCGGATAAATTCACACAAGCGTGTTATATCTAAAAAAAGGAAAAGTTGTATACGTCAATATTGATGACAAAAATTCCTGGACCGGCCTCGAAATTCAGTCAGTTGTTTTTTCATTATTTGCACCATTTATATTCTGTTTTCATCTTCGTTGTTGATAATACAAGGATTCGAGCATTGTGCATTTCGGCCTTCTTCAGGTGTACAGCGATCTACGTAATCTACTGGAAATTCTGAACTGAACTCTTTATTAAATCTACGGTGGTAGACTATTCTCGTTCCACTGCACATGTCTAGAGATATCGTCTACTTCTTATTTTTATTTAGTTAGTATTGATGTGCGTTGGTGCAATGGATATCGGCAAAAAAACGAGAAATCGGAGAGCCGAGTTCGAATTCCAGTAGAATTTGTTGCATTAACATACGCGCAAATACCATTGGGAAAAGTATTAATTTATCACTTTCCTCCAGTCATGGGTCAAATAATAGAACAAATTGGGTTCTGTAGCCTTGATTGGCGGCCAGTCTACTGCAGAAAGTAATAGCAGGAAAAATCTTCTGTGGGAAAATCTTCTGCTTACTCAGTCATATCTCTTTCAAAACTTGATCGCCCAAGCGTGTATTCTATATGAAACCTAATTGACTGACCTGTTAGTGCTCACCCGTTTTATTTTGGGTACAACAATCCCTGTATGAAGGAACGGATGGATATATAATCTTTGTCCAAAATCTTCGTATATGGAAGAAAATAACTGCTAAGATATAAGTGGAACGAAGTATAAAAGAGAAAGAGTAGGAAAAAATTATTTCCATCTTGTCAAAAAAAAAAAAAAAAAATGACAGATCAAAAAAAATCATTATTTCTGTGTTTGAGAAAAGTGATAGAAAGGATATGAAAGGCGTTGTTTTTTTTCGGAAGTTGTTGTTTGACAGCGGTACGGCCCAGTGAGGAGTTAGTAGCACGTTAATTAGGGAAAGTGTTGCACATTTGTAGATTCTTATCGGACAAGCCTTTTCATTCCTACATTTCTTTTCTTTCCGACATTTCTTTTCGGAAAGGAAATATTTGTTTCACATATCTTCTTCAGTCATGTCCGTGCATTTCGCGTCGTATGTATTAAAGCGTGACGTCTCTGAAATTCCTTCTTTCTACAAATATTTCTTTAGTTTGTTTGGTGTAGGAGGGAGGTCTGTTTAGCTGGAGGATGAAGACGAGAATCTTGTTAAATTGTCTTCTTCTTTCTTTTTTTTTATCTATTCTCTATTTCTTTCATACATTCTTGCTTATTTTTCTCTTTCTTTTCTTGTTTTTTTCCTTCTTTTTTATTTATTTTATTTCTTCTTTCATTTTTTGCTTTTTTATTTCACTTTTTCTTAGGTTCTTTGTTTCTCTCTTATTTTTCTTTTTTTCTTTTTTTTTCCTTATTTACATGATTTTATTTCCTCCTTTTCTTTTATGTTGATTTCCATTTTTCTCTTTTCTTCCTTCCTTTCTATCCTTCTTTCTTTCTTTCTTTTTCTATTTTTTTCTTTACTTGATTTTTACTCCGTACTTTTCTTTTATGTTCTTTCTTTCTTTCTTTCTTTCTTTCTTTCTTTACTTGATTTTTACTCGCTTCTTTCCTCGCTTTTTCATTTCTTTCTTTCTTTCTTTCTTTCTTTCTTTCTTTTTCTACTTGATTTTTACTCGCTTCTTTTCTTTTATGTTCTTTTTTCATTTTCTTTTCTTTCTTTCTTTCTTTCTTTCTTTCTTTCTTTGATTTTTACTCCCACCTTTTCTTTTATGTTCTTTTTCATTTTTTCTTTCTTTCTTTCTTTCTTTCTTTCTTTCTTTCTTTCTTTCTTTCTTTACTTAATTTTTACTCGCTTCTTTTCTTTTATGTTCTTTTTCATTTTCTTTCTTTCTTTTTTCTTTCTTTCTTTCTTTCTTTCTTTACTTGATTTTTACTCCCTTCTTTTTTTATGTTATTTTTCATTTTTCTTTCTTTCTTTCTTTACTTGATTTTTACTCCCTCCTTTTCTTTTATGTTCTTTTTCATTTTTCTTTCTTTCTTTCTTTCTTTCTTTCTTTCTTTCTTTCTCGTTCTTCTTTTCTGGTTTCCAAAATTCATATTTTCTGTTACGACAGTTGAATTAGTATGACAAAAGGCCACGAGTTTATGAAACACTGTGTTAATCCGACTCACTTGAGAGAAAATGTCAATGAAACTTTCTCGCCAACCGTTACACCACGCAGTGAGAAACGATGTTATTTACTGATATATTCTTTCTTTTTCTTGCTTCTTTATTCATTTTGCTTCAGAATTTTCCATTCCCTTCCTTTCTTCTTTCTTTCTTTCTTTCTTTCTTTCTTTTTTTTTCTTTCTTTCTTTCTTTCAGCTCCCTCTCACATATTTTTATCCTTTCCTTTTTACTTTTATTTTGTAAAATAGTCAAAATGTAAAGAAAATCCATTTTAAAATAACTTCACAGTTCTGACAATTCTCTCATCATCAGTGCCCAAATGAAAAAAATAAAAAATAAAAAATAAAATAAAACATTCAATTCACTCTTCATTTTACATTTGAACTATTTTTATTTTTCAATCCGTCAAAATGGCGTTTTTATTTATTTTTATCATTGGTAAACAGACATGAATATGAACTAATAAACTTTGTTTCTTTTCTTTTTTGCGATGAATGCAATGACTGATCAGTTAGTCAGTTAAGTGCCATACATGATATACGCTTGGGCGATCATGTCTCGTAAAAAACATGACTGACTGGGCAGAAGATTATCCCACAGTATGTTGCCATTTCTTTCTGCGGTAGACTGGTTGCCAGTCAAGGCTATAGAACCCAATCTGTTTTGTTATTTAACCCATAACTGGTGGGAAGTGACGGATTAATACTTTTCCAAGGGTATTTGTGCGTAAGTGAATGCAACGAATCTGACTAGAATTCGAACTCTGCTCTCCGATTTCTCGTTCTGTGTCGATATTCCACTGCACCACAACACACATCCAATGAGTGATCAAAAATTCATAAAATTTTCCAAAAGAAAAGATTTCTAAAAAGAAAAAAAAAGAAGTTTCTTTCGTGTAACTTTTCGGAATTTATGCAAATGAAAACAATATTTCTAGTTTTTATCTTTCCGACAGAATGGTACAATTCCTTGTTGAAAAAAACAAAGACTGTTTCTTTGATTTGTCGTTAAGCTATATTAAAAGTGTTTTATATTACATGTCTTTTTCTTACTTCTTTTGTATGCGTGTATTGTGTATTTGGACAACAATATCTCATTTTTTTAAATTGTTTCAGCCCGAGCAAGGCGGTAATGCCACTGATGCGCAGGGGCCTACATAAGAGAAAAAAAATTAGATAGGAGTAGAGTAAAGAGAAAGACAAACCAGCTACAGGGGGTGTCAGAGAGGAGAGCAAGAGAAGGATGAGAATACAGGTGTGATGACAGTTGCAAAGGTAGAGAGAAAGGAAAAGATATACAGGATGTCAAGTGGTTAATAGATGGGTATTGTCATTGCATTTAAATTCTTGGAGGTTGTAGCCGTCAGAAAAGCAAGAATATGGACGAGAGTTCCACAGGCGGGAAATGCGATAAAAGAAGCTGGTGGAGTAGAATTGTTGGATGCATTTCGTTGATCTAACTGTGAATGGGTGGGACCTTGTTGCCAGTCTGGTTGCACGAGTAAACTCCTGTGGCATGGGCACCAGTAACTTAAGTTCTTCGAAGCAGAAGCCATGAAAATATTTATAGAATAGACAGAGGGAAGCCACATCTCGTCGGTGAGAAAGCGGCTGGAGTCGAGTCGCCAAGTCGGTATCTATCACATTACTGATTCTCCTTTGGAGCCTGTTGAGAACACTGAGATAAACTACGGGTTCGAGTGTTTTCGGCTATACCTTTAGCGATTATCAAGAAATAATTTTGTTTTACTTATAAATAAATATGTGGAAAGTTTATGCATGTAGAGTTTTGTGTATGTTAAGTTCCGAACACAGTAAGCACATTGTTACCGTATTCATAATCGATGTTATTAAGTGTAGGGTTTGTCTTTCTTATCAACAATGCTTCCATTTTCTTAATCTTCTTTTGCATGTGAATGATGCTGTTATGTATATATTATCAGGAACTAGGAACGAGAAATCGGGGAGCCGAGTTCGAATTCCAGTTGAATTCATTGCATTCACTTACGCGCAAATACCCTTGGGAAAGGTACTGATCCGTCTCTTACCTCCAGTTATGGGTTAAATAACAGGACAGATTGGGTTCTATAGCCTTGGCTTGCAACCAGTCTACTGCAGATAGCAATGGCAACCTACTGTGGGATAATCTTCTGCCCAGTCAGTCATATCTCTTTCGAGACATGATCGCCCAAGCGTGTTTCACGTATGGCACTTAACTGACTGAATGTGACAAAAACAAGACTGACGTTAATATTTTAAAAAGCTTTTCGAATGCTTCCTGGCACTCCGTCGTCTAAACACATTTAGAATTTTTCTTCAATAGTTGATATAACGGCGCTCGCAAATAATTCATGTTTGTCACAAAAACATTGCTAATTGCTTGCTAATTCCAGGAAATTTTGTAGAGAACTTTCAGGAGCAGGCATTCTTTTTATTGCACTGGCTCTTGCTGGACGTAGTCTTCTGCCAATCTTGTCAATTATTTGTCCCAAATACTTGAGTTTGTTCATAAAGAATTCACACGTTTCGTCCTTCAGTTTGAATTCATAGTCATGAAATTTTTTGAAAACTTCAAAAACATTTTTTTTTTGTTCTTTTGGGTTTTTACTTTTCAGCAAAATATTGTCAAGCTATGCGACTGCAAAATCAAGTTCACTCAGCATCGTGCTCATGGCTTGCTGAAAAATAGCTGGAACAACATTTATGCCGAACGGCAAAAGATTGAATTCATACTGTCCGTGATGTGTATTTATGGTCAGTGACATGGAAATTTCGTCATCTACATGAATCTATGCGTCACTTTTTTTTCTTTTTTTTTTTTTAATCATATCACCCCAAGCAAGGCGATAACGCCACTGATGCGCAGGGGGCTACGTAAGGGTAAAAAGAATGGAAAAGAGAAAGCCGGAAACCACATACTAAACAGGGAACAAGGGATGAGCCTCTACACCTGTACAATAGACGTGGGTGGAGTGTGAACCGGGCGATAGGTTAGTCTATCTACTCCAATTGAAAATAAAATAAAAGAGAGTGAAAAGATTGGAAAAGAGAAAACCGGAAACCACATCCTAAACAGGAAACAAGGGATGAGCCTCTTCACCTGTTCAATAGATATGGGTAGAGTGTGAACCGGGCGACTTTAGAAAATATCCGACCTCTACTAAGTTGCACAAAAAACCTCTTCCTGCCCAGTGAGTGGGTAATGGTATCCTTTGAGGGTATCGTTCAAAATGGCGAAAAGATTCGCGGAGACACGTATTTCTTTCGACTTTTTTTATGTATATTGTAGGTACTATTTTATGTATATTGTAGGTACTATTTTATGTATATTGTAGGTACAGACCAATCGTTATAGACGACTTTGGAAAAAACACCTATTTTATAATTTTTTTAAAACTCTTAAGATTTTACTTTCATTTTTAGATTTATCAATTTAATAAATAAAAAAATTTGACATCCCGGATTTATAATTTAAAACAACCTTAAACAATGCTAGTAGCAAAAAACGCAATTCAAATATAAAAACGGTCATTTCGTAATATGCACTTGATGATTGCGTAGTGCTTGAAACCCCGAGCACTATTCTATTAACACCTGACAAATATTTATATATCGGTGTACCTGCGTGTATATACATATGTACACTACCGGCCAAAATTATTAGGCCACCCAAATGTTTTAAATGAATTATGCATTTCATACTATTTTTTAGTATTTATGGCCAAGTGAATAGTTTAGTTTAGTTGTTTGTTTTACCAGTATATCTACCCTTTTAGGTCATTTAATGCTGAAGAATTTGTTTGGTTTTTGTTTACTGTTTGTTGATCTTTTGTGAGTATTGCTGTCGAGATATAATCTTCTTTTGCAACTATAATTTGTTATATAATTTTTATTATTTCTAGACATTCTAAAAGATCATTTGGGTCAGTTTTGTTGAAGATGTCATTCAGATTGTTTTCTTGATAGTATCTTAATCGCATTTGTTCAAGATCTATGCAGCTTGTTAGTATATGTTTCACTGTGTAGAGCTCCTGACATGGAATGCAAATTGGTGCCTCTTCACCTTTTAGTAGGTGTGAATGGGTGACAGTGGTGTGGCCTATTTGAAGTCTAGTCATTACTACTTCTTCTCTTGACATTTTCCTATTGGAAATTTTAACTTCTGTCCATTCTTTGAGGATGGGTTTAATTTTGTAAACTGTGTTATTTTTGCAGGAGTTCCACGACTCTTGCCATTTGGTCGTAATAAAGTTGTTGATTAGAGGTTTGTAATCTGTGTGTTGTAATTTTATATCACTGATGTTGATGTTTAATGATCTTTTAGCTGCTATGTCTACTTTTTCTTTTCCTCTGAGACAAATGTGGCTGGGAATCCAGCATAAAATAATGTTTTTGTTTTGGATGATGAGGTTATAGAATGGTTCTCTTGTGAATATTGCACAATAACATGTGAAGCAAATGAATTTATAAACATTTAATAATTACCTATATTGCAGTTTCATCAATGAAAGAATGAAGAAGATTTAAGGTGATTCGGACGAGTTCATCTTTGCTTCCTTGTCTTGTAAAATTTTGCAATGTAATAATAACAAAAGAACCATTCTATTTTCATTTAGAATTATCCACTTAAAAATAGTATGAAATACATAATTTCTTTTAAAAAACTGGGGTGGCCTAATAATTATGGCCGATATTGTATATATATATATATATATATATATATATATATATATATATATATATAGACAGAGCGAAGCATTATACCCCAGAATTCCCCTGAAATAACTTCGGATATACATTTGTGGTGCAGTGATATTGGCTCGGAATGAGAAAGCAGTGAACCGAGTTCCAATTCTAGTTGAATTCGTTGCATTCACTTACGCGCAAAGAAAGTTATTAGTCCATCTCTCCTCCCTTCTGGGTTAAAGAGTATGTTAGATTGGATTCTATAGCTTTGGAGAAATAAAAAATAAGTAGAAATAGTCAGTCATGGATCAAAAGAGACACGATCGGCTAAGCGATATTCATTTAACAGACTGGCTGCTATAACTCCGACTAGTCTATAATTCCGGAACATTGTATAACATTTTCCGGGGCCATGAGATGTTTTCTTCCAGGATAACGCCCGCCTACATGCCTTGCAACACATTGCAACAATTGTTATAATTGTAGTTCTTAGTTTTAGCCATGATACCATTTACTCAGTGGACGTATTTAGCCTTTCAAGGTTGCAGTTCTTACAATAGTGCAGAAAATCGATAATATATATATAAAAGGCAAGATGTGTGTGTGTGTGTGTGTGTGTGTGTGTGTGTGTGTGTGTGTGTGTGTGTGTGTGTGTGTTTATCTACCTGCATGTCTGTATTTTTTCAGCCCTTTTATTTTAGTTTTTGCTTCGGATTTGGCTCTAAGTAGGTATAATCGTAGTTCTTAGTCTCAGCCATGATACCATTTACTCAGAGGACTTATTTAGCCTTCAAAATTCAGTTTACGACGAAAAAACTTATTTGATATCGATACCAGGAAATCAAAATTTGACTTACATCCATTCATTTTTCTTTCACTCTACGGTTTTTTAGTCTTTCGTGCCAACGTCCAAGGAGTCTGCGCTCCATGACCATGGATTAGTTTTAAAGCTTTCATTACACCCGAGCAACGCCGGGCTATACTGCTAGTAGATAAATAAAGAACAGCCTTAGATAGATAGATAGATAGATAGATAGATAGATATTTAAAAAATTGGATAGATAGATAGATAGATAGATAGATAGATAGATAGATAGATAGATAGATAGATAGTGAAGAGACTTAGATAGATAGATAGATAGATAGATAGATAGATAGATAGATAGATATTTAAAAAATTGGATAGATAGATAGATAGTGAAGAGACTTAGATAGATAGATAGATAGATAGATAGTGAAGAGACTAAGATAGATAGATAGATAGATAGATAGTGAAGAAGAGACGATAGATAGATAGATAGATAGTGAAGAGACTAAGATAGATAGATAGATAGATAGATAGTGAAGAGACTAAGATAGATAGATAGATAGATAGATAGATAGATAGATAGATAGATAGTGAAGAGACTAAGATAGATAGATAGATAGATAGATAGATAGATAGATAGATAGATAGATAGTGAAGAGACTAAGATAGATAGATAGATAGATAGATAGATAGATAGATAGATAGATAGTGAAGAGACTAAGATAGATAGATAGATAGATAGTGAAGAGACTAAGATAGATAGATAGATAGATAGATAGTGAAGAGACTAAGATAGATAGATAGATAGATAGTGAAGAGACTAAGATAGATAGATAGATAGATAGTGAAGAGACTAAGATAGATAGATAGATAGATAGTGAAGAGACTAAGATAGATAGATAGATAGATAGTGAAGAGACTAAGATAGATAGATAGATAGATAGTGAAGAGACTAAGATAGATAGATAGATAGATAGTGAAGAGACTAAGATAGATAGATAGATAGATAGTGAAGAGACTAAGATAGATAGATAGATAGATAGTGAAGAGACTAAGATAGATAGATAGATAGATAGTGAAGAGACTAAGATAGATAGATAGATAGATAGTGAAGAGACTAAGATAGATAGATAGATAGATAGATAGATCTGTAGCCTGTTAGGACCAGGAAGAAATTTGACTTAAATCCATTCATTTTTCTTTCCGTCTACGGTTTCGCTTTAACTGGAAACAACTATTGCTTTTTAGTCTTTCGTCCAAAGAGTCTGAGCTCCATGATCATGGATTAGTTTTAAAGCTTTCATTACACCCGAGCAACGTCGGGCTATACTGCGTTTTATATAAATGTCCGTGAAATTTTAAACTGTCCAGAACTTTACACTTATTAGTAACATGTCACAACAGATGCTATTTGCAACAATGTGTAAGGAGAATTTAACTGTAGATTCATTTTGTTATGATAGCGTCCCAAGCCATTGACAGTGAGTTCATTTGTCAATAACCCGAGAACCTTTTTCTGAAAATCAAACTTCGTTATTGGTTAATTTTAAAGAATAAGACTTTGTTTCGTAAAATATTTTTAAAGGCATGAATTCAAGCATCCCTAAACAACTGGTCAGCATCTCATATTTTACTTTCACCATATGACTGAATCAAAGATAAATAACTGAAAATTAGGAGGATTCTGTGCATGTAACCGTTTTTAAATTGAATTATCCGTCCTGCATAGTTAGAAACCGATAATAATTAACACTGCTCGTCGCATTAAATGTTTTTATACAAAAGTTCACGTAATACTTGAGAGCCACCCAAGGTAGTGGTTACTGTATGTGTTGTGTGTTATGAATGTAAGAGGAGGTGGTAAGAAGGGAAAATAATGAAGATGAAGAAAATACATACCGAACCCTTTGCATTGCCATCAGATTGGCACCAAACACCTCGAAATGTTCGTTTTGGAGCTTCTAGTGCAAATGTGAAGCAGTACAGCGTGTCGTTTCAAAATTTATGGCAGGGTGAATTGAATCATTTTATTTTAAGAATCATTTTATTTTTTTTACAGATAAGCTCAACTGACCCTACTGTCGACAAAATCAAAATCAAACAACGCGCATGAGCAAAATTATGTGCGTTGTGGTGCATTGGTTATCGGCTAGGAACGAGAAATTGGGTAGTCGAATTCGAATTCCAGTTGAAATCCTTGCATTCACTTACGTAAAAATAACCTTGGGAAATGTATTAATCCGTCTCTGACATCCACTTATTGGTTAAATAACAGAACAGATTGGGTTCTATAGCCTTGGCTGTCAACCACTCTACCGCAGAAAGCAATGGCAACCTACTGCGGGATAACCTTCTGCTCAGTCAGTCATGTCTCTTTCGAGACATGATCGTCCAAGCGTGTATCACGTATGGCACTTAACTGACTGACTGAATCTGTGTAGATAAAATTGATAGATTCTTTTTACGGTATATCAATCCATTGCCGGTTATTTAAAGCCAATATTCTTACATTGTACATTTTTGTTAGTGAGGTTGGAGATAATGGTTTCATGATAGAAGTCTTACTTAACCCATAGCTAGAAGATGAAAGGTGGATTCATTACATTTCCCAGGTGTAATTGCCTGTAAGTGAATACAACAAACCCGACTAGAATTAGAACTTGGCTTTTTAATTGAAACTTTCGAGCCATTATTAATCACAAGACCTGCACAGCGATGCTTACAGCACCTGGTATTCCTAAGCAGTCACACATTTGGATACTGAGTCGGCTTGGCGTAGTTTAACTTCCAGAATGGTAAGGGTAGCGGTCTTTTAACGTGATGTAGCAGATAACGATTGACCTTTGAATTGAAGTGGTTAAGATTGTAGTGCCCAAGGAAGTATCTATGCGGGGGAGCCTAGTTTTTGGGAAATGTGTTGAGTGGAAATTTTACCTGAAAGTTGGGGATGGAGGGTGATTTGACTCCTTGGCCATGCCATGGCGTGTTCTATTTATAACAGTCTACGGATGTCAGGATTTAAACAACCTAAGGTATGCAGATGATACAGTGCTGATAGCAGACACAGAAAGGAAAATACAAGACCTCCTACAGAAGGTAGCTGAAGAGTTTGATAAGGAAGGACTACAAATAAACTGCAAGAAAACCGAATGCATGGTCATCAGCAAAAAGGGCAGTCGAATATGCCAAATACAGGTCCGGGATAATTGAATCAAGCAGGTACAAAATTTAAATAACTGGGAAGTGTTATAACAAAAAGGAAATTAATACTGAACATCAGGAACAGACAGCTGAAGTTCCTGGGACACGCAATGAGGAAGGAGGGCTTGGAGAATCTGATACTAACAGACCAGATAGAGGGGAAAAGAGACTGGGGAAAGCAGCGGATAACATATTTGAAGAATCAAATCAGGTGGATGATAGAACGAGTGTTGCATGGTGTAAGAAGAGAAGGCGTGCTAAGAGCCACCAGGGATAGGGAGACGTAGAAAGCCATGATCGCCTACGTCCTGAAGGGACATGACACATAGAAGAAGATATATGCCAACTGTTTATAAGAAATTATAATGTGGATATAAAGTGGGGGATCAAATCTATATTATAATTAATATATAAACTGATCCCTCATTTTGTGGCCATGCTGGTTTCTATACATTTATATTCTAGATTTATGGGCTTGAGCAGGTAGATGATGGAACGAGGGTTGCATGGTGTAACAGGAGAAGGCGTGCTCAGAGCCATCAGGGATAGGGAGACGTGGAAAGCCATGATCACCTATGTCCTGAAGGGACAGAGCACATAGAAGAAGAAATTGGTGGGGCTTATTTGAACATTTTCCATGGAAATAGCGATAGACTTGTGACCTTGCTATGTAGGCTAAATAGAATTTCCCATGATTTCCATTTCTAGTTTCAAAGTTGCAGATCTTTACAGCCATGCTACATCCAGGAATTCACTATACCAAACGTAAAGAGAAACTTAAAATTTGTAGAACAGATTCCCGCGGGTGTACTCCCCTGAACACTAAAATTCTAACCTCAAGTCAGGGGTCAATCATTATCTTCATAATCTTCACTTCCTAATATCAGCCAGTTTCATTCATGTTACACGCTTTCTTTCATCATTATCCTCTATTTTGAGTGGCTCTCGAGTCTTGGATAACGTTTTTGGTTCTAATCAAACAGTACCTTGCGTCGAATGGTGTATCAGGTTGGGAAACATTTTATCCTTCATAATAATGACTCTTTATCAAATACTGCAACTGAGATAGGGGCAAATGAATACTGATACTAGCAGAAATCTCAATGAGGATTGACGCCATACAAAGAAAAATGTCGATGACAGCACTGAATATGCAGAGCACAGTGTAAGTTAAAGGGCGTTTGAAGAAATTGCAAAATATATTTATGTCGGGCTGACGGGGCGGGAAATTTACTTTAGAATCAAATTCGCATACCCTGCTGCGACCGGAAATGAAAAGAAACTTAATCTAATTGGTTTAACGGTTCGTCCCCAGTCAAATCCATAACGCATTAGCTTCTTCATTGGTATAAGTCGTGATGTGTTATCTTGTTAATGTGTTAATGGGATCGAACACCAGCAGGGATACCGCTCATATAACCCAAAAGTGCCGCTACTAATTTGGACACGCGAAGCCATTTTAGGATCGAATAGTCGAGTCGTTTGAAGGTTACTTCGCGAGACGCCAATGCATATTAAAAAAAAGAAAGAGAGAGAGAGACATTGTTGCCTGTTAGAGCCAGGAAGAAAGTCATGAAAAAAAGAAGGTAGTTTGAACCAGTGTATTGGAATAACAGAACATATATATAAAATATAAGTGTTATTATTCAGCAGATAGAAATGTCCGCCCGAACTGGCAAGTTACACTGCGTCTCGACTGCCTCCCCGGAAGTCTCACAGGTTAGTATTTATAAAGGAGGAAGGGTTCATTCCAATGTAGATAGGGCACCATAACACATAGATAGATAGATAGATAGATAGATAGATAGATAGATAGATAGATAGATAGATAGAAACAGACCGGATAGATCTAGAGACAAAGAAAAGAATGAGATAGATAGATAGATAGATATTGATGGAGACAGAGAAAGAAAGCAACATATACTAGAGAGATAGATGATTTTCTAAGCTCAGCTTAGATGTGACACAAGGCCGAAAGTATGGAACACTCAGTGAAGATCAGACTCATTACTCAATTCTAATAAAGCTAATGAAACAAGATAGCTAGCCATTACATCATATCGAGGCGACCAAACCTTATAGTAGAGAGAACTGTAAAAACGCCTGTGAAATGCTAAATTCATCCATGATTTGAAATGATTGCATCATTCACTAAACTTTGGGTCCTGGGCATGACGGTAAACTGCATCCGGCAGCAAGGCCTCTGACTGGAAGGTTTTGAAGAGCATGGACTCACCTCTTAATTGCTGTTGTTCCCAGACACACCCAGACCCGGTGTGGTAGCACCTGTTAGAGTCCCAGATATGGGCAAATAGTTAACCCCCCACCAAACTGGAGTCAAATCACAATGAAAATATAAAAAATACGCTTTTATAGAAATATATACATAAAAATACTTTTATAGAAAAATATTATCAACAATACATTTTTGAAGGAAAAAAACTTCTTACCATAACTCATCTTTGAAGACAAAATTATTGCCATAATACATTTGTGAAGGATAAAAAAATTATTACCAGTAATACATTTTTGAATACAAAACTAAAAGAGATTTTTAGTTTTCTAAAATAAAAAAATAAGTTTTTTTTATTAAAATCTGACTAAATCAACCTTTCCACTATAACCAAACATTAAAAAATACCTTTAAAACCCACCTTTTAGGCATTAAATAACTCACAGAGGTTGATATACCGTCAAACAAAACTCAAACTCAAACTAAACTTGAGTTGTTCTGTTTAAATATTGAGGGTTCTCTCTTCTTTGTCAGTCAGATGAAGTTTCCCATGCATTAAAGGTTGTCTCGGCAAGAAATTAGTCAAAATCAATAATAAAAATACGATAACAATGTGTCTGGCGAGAAGGTTTGTCAGTATCCAACTTGAATATTCATAAATCTACCATTCGACCGTGCATTGAATATTGTCGCCATATCTGGTTAGGTGCTCTTGCTGTTCACCTCGAGGTTCTCGACAATATCCAAAAGCGGACCAACCACGTAATCAATTCTGACTTAGCAGCCCGCCTTCAGTCACTTTCTCGCCAACGTGATGCAGCTTCCCAGACAAATATTTTCATGTCAACTGCTCTGATAAGCTTATTTTCCAGGTACACAACCACATGTATTTACATGTGCTATTAGATTGTCATCAAGGTCTCACCGTTTTACCATCGAAATAGTTATATGTAACCCCCTCTTCTATTTTAAAGTTTCTCTTCTCGCACTTCTCGTCTTTGAAACTCCCTTCCGTTTACTACCTTGATTTCTATAATCCCCAAAAGTTACATATCTAACAAACATACCTCTACCCTTAAAGTATAAAATTATGCACGAAATATTTGTAAATGGAAGCATAAATTTACGTACAAAATATTCAGATTTCGGCATTAAATAGCCCATTGAGGCTGGTAGGCCGATAAACAAATTCAACCAACCAAACCAATGAAAATATTTAGATTTTGGCATAAAATAAACCATAGAGGTTGATATTCCGAGAAACAAAATCAACCAATCACTAACTAAAAAACATTTTTTTGCATTCAAGTGATTAAGTTTTTGAAATAATAAAACCTGAAATTTCATACATTTTTATATAAACTAGCCAAATACCCCATCTGCAAACAGAGAAAGGTTTCACAAAATTTCTTCATAAACGATTTTTCAACGATGTATTTATAAAATCCTTTCTATAAGTATGCCAAATTCAAATTAATTTCTTTTTTTGAACATAGTTACACAAAACTGAACATAAGAAAAACTTTTGAAACATTTCCTAATGTCTACATTAATCAAGGATCTTGAAGTGCACATCTAAAAAATGTGTCACATGAAAACATCAGTAACTCTAGTTGTAGCTGGAGAACTCGGATTGATTGGAAAAGGTTCCAATAGACACATTGAAGAGGTCCTCGGTACCCTAAGCCTTAAAGAAAAATAAAAAATAATGAATGTACTCAAAAGCACAACTAACAGTTTACGATGGCCTTTATGTGTGTGATATTAAGGCTTGTTTTTTGTTTTTTTCTCCAAAATTACTCAGTTGAAAATGTCATGATGCCATTTCTGAAGTTAGGTCTTTGGTTGGGACCTGGAAAGAAATCAGTATACACCAAAAATCAATGGAAATCAATGTCTATGGGTTGAATAACACGACAGATTGGATATTTTAGTCCTAGTTGAGAACGAGTCTACTGCAGAAAGAAATGTGAACATCTACCTAGTCAGTCATCAATTGCAAAAGACAAGATCGCCTAAGCGTGTATTCTGTTGCCGCAATTCTCGTCTTCATATGTGAGAAGAGTATACACTATTCGTTACTCTCTAGGAGGAGTGATATTACGAAATAGTTCAGTACTCTTTTCTTTGTTTTTAACAAAATTTTCATGTTTCTTAATAATTCGTTTGGATATTTTTCGTGACCTGTTAAAACAATTTCCAGATTTTTCGTACTTGCTTGATTTTGACGACATCAGTTCCCATCTTGCCTCTTGGACTGTCTCTCTTACTGCCAGCTATACCTTTTCTTTATACTAATTGATAATTAGTCTTCCTTCTCTCTTTTACTACTTTTTGCTCGTAAAATTTAAGTATATGAACTACGATTTACCATAGGTAGCCGTACGTTCGTAACACAACTCAGTAATGGCGGCATACCACCTCGAGACGGTGTTACCCTCTACACTATCGGCGATAATTATTAGACCACAACAGTTTTTTTTAAATATGTATTTCATATTATTTTTAGTATTTTTTGCCAAGTGAATAATTCGAAATGAAAATAGAATTGTTCTTTTGTTATTATTACTTTGCAAAATTTTACAAGGCAGACAGGAAGCCTTTGCTTCGGTCAGCCAATAAGAAGAGACAAGCATGGGGAAGCGAGCACAAAAACTGGACACCAGACCAGTTTATTTGATGCACATGTTATTGTGCAGTATTAACAAAAGATCCATTCTATTTTCATGTAGAATTATCCACTTGGCAATAAATACTAAAAATAAGATGAAATACATCATTTTTTTTAAAAAACTGGGGTGGACTAATAATTATGGCCAGTAGTGTATATATATATATATATATATATATATATATATATCAAATCTACAGGGTGCGATGAGTAAATTGTCGCTATTTGCCTTGTAAAATTTTTCAAAGTAATAATAACAAAAGAACCATTTTATTTTCATTTAGAATTATCCACTTGGCAATAAATACTAAAAATAATATGAAATACACAATATTTTTTGTAAAACTAGGGTTGCCTAATAATTATGGCCGGTAGTGTAGCTGTTACTACACTACACTACACTTGTCAATGCATTGATTACTGTCGCCATGTCTAGTCCGGTGCTCCTGCTATTCATCTCGTATTTCCAAACAAAATCCAAAGAAGGATGTGCAATGTAACCGATCCTGACTTGACCTTTCGACTTCAGTTGCTTCTTGACGGGCGTGAAACGGCTGCCCTCTGTCTTTTTTGTCTCTCACAAGCTTTTTTCCCTGGTGCTCCGATCATACAAATTTACGCGTGCTACAAGATTGGCTTCTAGGTCCCTCCCTTTTAACATTGAAATAGTTAAATGTAACCAACATTTCTAGTCGAAAAGTTTCTTTTTTCTCACTTCTTGCAGAACTCACTTCCGGTTATTTGCTGATTGATAGCTACAATCTCCAAAAAATTAAATGCAACGTCAATTGCCATCTTTTATGGTCTTGAATCATGTTAATCTTTTAATCAAATATTAAGAAAAAAATTGTATCAACTGAAATGTGGTTCTAGAGAAGGATGATGCGAATATCATAAATCGAGCATGTGAGCAATCATGAGGTTTTAGAAAGGATGGAAACGAAAAGGAAATTAATACTGATCACCAGGAAAAGACAGCTGGAGTTCTTGGAACATGTAATGAGGAAGGAAGGCTTGGAGAATCTGATACTCACAGTTCACATAGAGGGAAAGAGAGACAGGGGAAAGCGGCAGATGATATATTTGAAGGGCCTGAGCAGGTGGATGGCAGAGCGAGGTTTAGATGGGGTATCAGGAGAAAGCAAGCTAAGAGCTGTCAGGGATAGAGAGACGTGGAAAGCTATGCTCGCCTACGTCTTGAAAGGACATGGCACATAGAAGAAGAACCCCATACGCACTAGTGACTGTCCTAACTTTCTTGGGGTGAAATGATAAAATAAACCCCTAAATTTCTGTACCAGCTTGAATTCTATCAGTTAAGAGTTATACGTGATACATGCGATTGATCCATGATTGATTAGGCAGAAGATGTATACGCTGTAAGTTGCCATTTCTTTCTGCGATAGAACCCAAGCTATATAACCCAATCTGTCATAGGTAGGAAGAAGGGATGGATTAATGCTTCCACCAGGGGTATTTACGCGTAAAAGAATGCAACGAATTCAACTGGAATTCGAACTCGGTTCTCCAATTTCTCGTTCTGAGTTGATATCAATTACACTACAATGCACATTGAATTCTATACCGTTTCCATTCGTACCTCACATTTTGGCATATATTTCGTACTGGCGACCATCTATGTGTTATTATGTAAGAAACATATGTGATTATTATATTTTATAACTTATTTAAAAAAAGACTTTTTCTTTGACATCATTAGACACACCTAACGGGAGTAATCACCTCTGTCAGCGACGATACTGAATATGGGCGTTCATATTTATTTGTTATTACTCAAAAGTAAAAGGAAACTGGCATATATTTAATGTAGGTCTCGTGTGGAGAGAAGTAAAAATCAGTCAGTCACTCTAGCCTACACTGAAAACGGGTGCAGGACAATTCAACGCCGCCGACTGAGCACCGGAACAACTTAACATTCAGATTATTCAGTTATAAAAAAATTATGTTTTTCTGGTGCTGAATTGTCCGGGTGTTGAGTTGTTCCAGCCGTTAGTCATCGGTTTTCAATTGCCGATGTTGAATCGTCTCGGTGTTGCGTTGTCCCGGCATTAAGTCGACGATGTTCAATTGGCAGTGTTGAGTTTTCCTTTTCCTCTACAAAAACAGCGACGCTGCCCTGGATTTGATATCTCAAGAGACGTGGCAAACCTGCATCAACTTTAGACCATGTCTTGCCTGAAGGCACAGCATATTTCTATTTTTTTTTTTTTAATTAGCTGTCTTCTTGTCTCTTTCGGGGGTTATTTGAATCCTACTTTTACTACTACATTGAAAAGTTCTCGTTGATTTTTATTTTTATGTTTTATTTACAAACATTAAGGAGAAACATGTTACTTAAAGTATTGTCCATCGCCAAACACTACTTTTCCCCATCTTTATGGCAGCATGACCAAGTGGATCTAGGCGAAGTTTAGTTCCAGTGACTTTACCCCAAAAGTTGAGTTCAATACCTGGCTACAGCAGTGGTGAAAAAATAACTTAAAGAGTTGAGTTGAAGGGAGATAACTAGGTAAATTTTTGTTTTGTTCCCCGAAGGCCTTTACCCCTTAAAATTTTTTGAAAACATCCTTATTTCTGTGCAAAAGTAAATGCTGAACTCAAATCGATAATTGTTTATTGACGAAACTTAACTTTTTTCAATTTTAAAACCAGAAAAATATCGAACTTCTTTTCGCTGTTTATCTCATCCCATAACCACGGTTCAAAACATGTTATTCACTGCTGAATGACTTCACGCGTAGATTGGCGATTTTTCGACCAATTTGCCTTCATTTTTGCTATTCATGCGCGGAAATTGAGTTCCGAACCGAAACAAATCGCGGACTAATTACTCAAAAGAAGTACACGGGCCGTAATAAATATCCTACGCCCCAAGTCATTCAGCGGTGAATCAGATATGAAAAAGGTTGTAAGTAGTGACATATAGTCCGACTTTGTGGTCGAAAACAGGAAAAATGGTAGGTTTCTTCAATAAACAATTATCAATTTGATTTCAGCATATACATTTGCACGTAATTAAGCAAGTTTAGGAAAGATTTGACGGGGGTAAAGGCCTTCGGGGAACAAAACAAAAATTTACCGATAACTATATGGTATCCGGAAGTAACTTTCTACATGGAACGAGAATTATATACCCCAGTGATCGAAATAAACGGTACCATTCAAAATTCCTAACACCTGAAAAAGGCCGGAGCATACAACGGCCGAAACATCGTCAACATGGCAACAAAAATGAGGATAACAGTCCGAAAAGTGTAAATAATGGTATTTTATCTCCACACTTACTTAAAAAAAACTGATCAACGGCTTAAATCTTGCCATGTGCATAGCTTTGTGCTTTCGATATTTTAAAAATAAATTCCGCCCGTGTATTGAATACTGCTGCCACATCTGGTCGGGTGCCCCTGCTATTCTCCTTGGGGTTCCTGACAAAATACAACGGAGAATCTGTAATGTGATCGATACCGACTTGGCAGCTCGTGACTTCCCTGTGCCTCTTCTATAAATACTTTCACAGCTTCTGCTCCGATGAACTTAGATCACTGGTGCCCCCTAGGTCTTGGGGTAAAATGATTAATATATATATATATCCATCCTGCATATATACAAGTCAACCATCCGTCCGTGCATGGAGTACTGCTGCCATTTATGGTCAGGCGCCCCTGCCGTTCTCCTCAGTGTTCTCGACAGGCTCCAAAGGAGAGTTTGTAATGTGATAGGTATTGATCGGGCGGCTCGACTGCAGCCACTTCCCCATCGTCGAAATGTGGCCTCTCTTTGTCTGTTCTATAGATACTTTCATGGCTTTTGCTCAGACGAACTTAAGTCACTGATGCCTCCTCAACAGGTGTTTACTCTTGCAACCAGACTGGCAACTGGGTCCCACCCATTCACAGTCAGGTTAGCCAAATGCAGACGACAATTCTACTCCTTCAGCTTCCTCTCTCGCACTTCCCGCCTGTGGAACTCGCTCCCGTATTCTTGCTTTCCTGACGGCTACAACCTCCAGAAATTTAAATGCAAAGTCAATACTCATCTACTAACCACTGGACTCTAGCTCTCTCCCCACCCCTGTATAACCTTCCCTTTCTCTCCACCTATGTATCTGTCATCGCACCTGCTTTCTCAGCTTTCTATTGTTCCTTTCTAACTAGTTTGTACTCCTCACTCTTTTCTAATTAATCTTTTTACATTTATGTAGCCCCCTGCACATCAGTGGCGTTTCCGCCTTGCTCGGGGTGAAATGATTATATATATATATATATATATATATATATATATATATATATATATATATAATCTGTTTATCTTTTACACTATTTAAATTTTTCGGACCGTTTTCTTCATCTTTGTTGGCATATTCATGACGTTTCGGCCGTTATAGTTTTCAGTTTTCTTTAGGTGATTGGAATTTCGAACTGAATCATTTATTTCATCCACAGGGATAGATTGTTCTAATTCCATGTGTTATGCTTCTTCCAGATATCTCAGTATCCGTTATGTCTTTCTTAACTTAATTCTCCAAGTTTTTGTTCACCTCTGCTGTGTCCAGGTATTGGACTCACAACTTTGTAGTTTCTTTTCTGTATTTGCTATCAGTACTGTCTCATCCGCGTGTTTTATATTGTTCAGATCGCGACCGCCGTTGATAAATCCTGGTAGAAATTCTAGAGCTCTCACAATTGTCTCGCTGTATAGGTTGAATAAATCTGGTGAGAAGACGCATCCTTTCATTAAAACACTTTCTATCTTTGTGTTTCTAATATTTCTTGCCCGTAATACACAAATGAAATAATAAATAAATAAATAAATAAATAAATAAATAAATAAAAAGGTATTTGTAGAAAGTCATTCTGAGCGGACATGGCGTTAAAAATGGTTAAAATATTTCTTTAGAGAAAAACAGGATAGAATTTGGAATAAAAGAATCGTAAGTGAACTGCACGAAATGCGGAGAACTGGTGGGAGGGCTAAAACACCGACCCAGCTTTTCCGGAAAAATTAATGAGAATTCATCTGAGCGGTCAGCACATGTTTGTGCGATGTTGAAGGAGCCTTTGTATATAAAATATTATTCAGGGAATTAATACGCCCTGTAATTCAGAACGATGGAAACAAACAAACAAAAATGGCGAAAAAAACTGTTCTGAAAGAGTAGAAGCAAATGAAATTAAAAAAAAAAAGAGGGAAATCTTTGAAAACAAAACCTTTGGTAATTATGAAATGCACATTAACTTGACAAGTTAACTACCTTGTCTGCATTGAATTTCGTGCTTGGTCCGCCATCTTGAAAATTTAAAACATCGTTGATGTGACTGTTGGATTGTGGAGTAAAATTGCCAATTATTTAAAACCTGAAAAATGATTTTTAGAGTGTAAGAATCATTTAGGGGTCGGAATGATTTATTTAAACGTGTGTTGTAGTACAGTGGATATCGCCTCCGAACGAGAAATCTGAGAACCGATTTCGAATTCCAGTTGATATTCGTTGCATTCACTTACGCTCAAATACCCTTGGGAAAGGTATTAATCCATCTCTTCTCCCTCTAGCTATAAGTTTAATAGCAGGACAGATTGTTTTACCAGCATATCTACCCTTTTGGGTTATATCTACCCTTTTGGGTCATATCTACGCTTTTGGGTCATATCTACGCTTTTCGGTCATATCTACCCTTTTGGGTCATATCTACGCTTTTGGGTCATATCTACACTTTTGGGTCATATCTACCCTTTTGGGTCATTTAATGCTGAAGATTTTGTTTACTGTTTGTTGATCTTTTGTAAGTCTATTGCTGTCGAGATGTAAGTAGATGTGTTGTGATTTGATGAGTGATGGTTATATGCTATCTTCGTTTGCAACTATATTTTGTTATATAATTTTGTTGCTTTTAGAAATTCTAAAAGGTCATTTGGGTCAGGTGTGTTGAAGATGTCATTCAGATTGTTTTCTTGATAGTATCTTAATCGCATTTGTTCAAGATCTATGCAGCTTGTTAGTATATGTTTCACTGTGTAGAGCTCCTGTCATGGAATGCAAATTAGTGCCTCCTCACCTTTTAGTAGTTGTGAATAGGTGACAGCGGTGTGGTCTATTTGATTTCTAGTCATTTTCCTATTGCAAATTTTAACTTCTATCCATTCTTTGAGGATAGGTTTAATTTTGTAGAGTTTATTAAGAATCGAATATTATTATTACATGTCGTTATAGCAACTAGTCTAATTATATATATATATATATATATATATATATATATATATATGTGTGTGTGTGTGTGTGTGTGTGTGTGTGTGTATATTTTTCATTTTTTTTTTTAATCATATCACCCCAAGCAAGGCGAGAATGCCACTGATGTGCAGGGGGCTACATAAGAGTGAGAAGATTAGAAAAGAGAAAAACCGGAAACCGCATCCTAAACAGGAAACAAGGGATGAGCCTCTTCACCTGTTCAATAGACGTGGGTGGAGTGTAAACCGGGCGATAGTTTATTTGTAAACGAGTTATTACGTGACCTACGTTTTTATCTTGGGGTGTCTTCAGGCGATTTGCAATAACTGATTTCATCGTTTTTTTTTCTTTTTTTGTGAACGTTCACGAAACGGGGATTTTTTTTGAACGCTCACGTAACGGGGAGTTTTTGAACGCGCAATTTTTAAAATTAGAAGAAATTATAACGTTTTCATCCATACCGATTAGGTATTTTATGGTATGGTTACACTTAGGCATAATTTCTGTTCTTTCATTCGGTAATTCATTTTTGTTTGGGAATAAGATAACATATATATATATATATATATATATACATCAATGGATTCTCCGTCGCGTTCAACGTATGAGGGTCCAACCTTTTTCCAGCAAGACAACCACACAGAGATTTGTTTATAGTGGTGAAGGCAATGTGTAGTACCATCCACACTTCTTGGAACTGCTGATAACAAACAATTGGTGCAGATGACTGCCACAAATCGCACGAACAGCAGACCTCAATTATTTAACCCATAATTGGAGGGAACGAACGGATTAATACCTTTCCCAAGGGTACCAGTGCGCAAGTGAATGCAGCGTGTTCGACTGAAATTGGAACTCGGCTCACCGATTTCCCCCTCCAAGCCGACATCCACCGCACACCCGTGAATGCTAACAGCACCTGGTATTCCCAAGTGGTCACCCACCTAAGTGCTGACCAGGCTCAACGTTGCTTAACTTCGGTGATCGAGCGGGAACCGGTATATCCAACGTTATATATATATATATATATATATATATATATATATATATATATATATATATATATATATATATATATATATATATATATATATATATATATATATATATATATATATATATATTCAAAAAGGATTAATTCAAAGATGTTGAATGCCCATTTCGATATGAATATCCCCACGGGGGATAACACATCACCTCAGCAACAGAAAAATCCTTTCAGAAACTGGAGAAAAGTCTACTTTTCCTATGTGAGAAGTTGTGAACGTTTTGTTAAAGTGTAGGTTTATTGTTATTATTCTTAAAATTACTCATATTTTGTATAATACATTTAGTGTATCAATAATGGTATCTGTGTCGCTACACGTGTTTCGAGTTCAAATTTGACTCTCTTCAGGCGAATAAATTTCTGATTCTACGCATCGAGATCCGTTTGTTTATACATATTTGAATTGAATATGTGGTTCAGAATCCGACAAGATGATAGAGTAAAGAAAATACACAAAATAGGAAACACATCTCAATCTAACACGTTTCCCTTTTATTAAATCTTCTACAGTGACCAAAAGAAGAAAAAAAATTAAAATGATTTATTTTGTTCCTTATCTTTATTGTATCATAAATATACAGAGTGACAATAAAGTCACTATACAGTTGCTTATAATACCAATTAAGACAACTGCCATCCATTTACTCAAGCCCCTCAAGTATATTACGCGTTGCTTTCCCCTGTCTCTCTTTCCCTTTATCTTACCTGTGAGTATCAGATTCTCAAAACCCTCCTTCCTCGTTACATGTCCCAGGAATTTTAGCCATCTTTTCCTGATGATAATTATTAGTTTCCATTTCGTTTCCATCCTCTCCAAAACGTCATCGTTGCTCACATGTACGGTTCATGGTATTCTCAATATCCTTCTGTAGAACCATATTTCGGTTGTTTCAAGTCTCGCTTTCATCTTTGATGAGATTGTTTAGCATTCGCTGTCATATTGAAGAACATACATCAAATAACAATCCAGTACTCTCTTCTTAGTTTCCAGTGAACTTTTCCTGTCTCTTAATACACTACTTAGCTTCTGGAATGCAACCCTAAATATGGCAATTCACCCTCGAATCTCAGTGTTGCACTTTCTGTCATCTATTAGAACACTTCCTAGATATTTAAATTGCTTGATATCCCCGGCCTGTAGTTGGCACTTTGGACTCCTCTTTTTATTGATGAACATGCATTCAGTTTTCTTGTGAAAATTTTAATACCAGTTAAAATTCCATTTTAAGGCATATATTAAAGTGCTTAATGTCAAGGATAGGGCGTGTGTAATTATAAAAGGGAACATTGAAGTTAACACCCGGAGATGATATAGCCTGACGATTGCGTATAGCATGAAACGGATTATCGCCTTGGGGTGTTGATTTCATAACTGTTAGCATAGAACTTTTACATTTAGTCAATTCAACTGGGAACTGATGAGACTAATCTAGTACTGCTCTTAAATTCATAAAGTCTAGGTACCATAGTGAAGAGTTCATCCGAACAGTTAACATGAAAATATTAATGTAAAAGTCACATGTGAAAAAATCACGTTTGTCCTATTTAAATTTTATCCTGCACATTTATAAATCTACCATCCGCCCGTGTATGCCACAACTGGACGGGTGTCCCTGCTATTCTCATCGAGGTTCTTGACAAAATACAACGGAGAATCTGCAATGTGATCGATACCGACTTGGTAGACCGCCTGCAGTCACTCTCTCACCGCCGTGACGTGGCTTCCCTGTGCCTCTTCTATAAATACTTTCACGGCTTCTGCTCCGATGAACTTAGATCACTGGTGCCCCCTAGGTACGAATTTGCACGAGCTACTAGATTAGCAACTAGGTCCCACCCTTTTACAGTGAAACCGATAAAATTTAACCGCAATTTCTACTCCAACAGCTTCTTTTCTTGCATTTCCCACCTGTGGAATTCCTTTCCACATACTTGCTTCCCCGAGAGCTACAATCTCCATGAGTTTAAATGTAAGGTCATCAGACACCTTCTAACACACTAACTCGCATCCATTCTCTCAAACATTCTTTCCATCTACATCCTTACCTGTCTATCACCCTCCTTCTGACATTTCCTATATCTAACCACTCTTTCTCACTACCTTCCCCTATGTAACCCCCTGCCCAATAGTAGCAGTGGAATGCCTTGCTTGGGGTGAAATGATTTAAAAAAATTCTTAAACTAATGATTGAATATAATCCTGGCGAGTTCCAAGACTATAAAATGCTCATGGCAATTAACCCTTATTGCATCGTTAAATATCTAAGATGAACATCTTGAATAATATATATATATATATATATATATATATATGAACATCTTGAATAAAACATTACGATAATAATCATGAGAACAAATCCAGATCATTATAAAAAAAGAAGAGGGTACAAATGTAAAGATTAACGAAAAAGAAGTTTCCTCCATTTCCATTTCAATTTCTTTCTTTTCTCAACCTTTCCTAAAAAACAAACAGAGCATTTGGTATCTGTATTTTTCGTTTATCCTCGCACCCAAACAGGAATGGTTCATTGTTTATCTGAAGTAATGGCAAGGAGTAACGTACGTGCGGACAAATCAACTAACAAAGAGACGAGCAGAATTATAACATGATAATTTTCTGATGCCTTTTCAATCAGAGCAAAAATCTTGTACGAGGTCATTTTCTGGATCTGGGCAAGCTCAAATATTTTTCACCATAGAAATTAGCGTTAATTAATGGCAAGTGCTTATTGTTGTTTTTGTTTTATACTATTTTAGAATAATCTATTTTTGGAGAGACGGGGGAAACGTATAGTACGGGGAGCATATCCGTAACAATATGTGTTGCTCTGGACAGGGATAGACCGAACATACACTAACAAAAAACGTTAATAGTGCTGACAGAACAATACAAAAAAAAAAAGATGGTGTAAGTGGGTGAGGTGGGGGCGTTGAAAACAGACGGAAAAGGTTATGACAGAAGGCAATGGAAGAAAGTAATATAGGCAGAAAAATAATTTTAAAAGCCAGAAACATTTGATAATAATAATAATAATAATAATAATAATAATAATAATAATAATAATAATAATAATAACGAGAAAGAAGAAGAAGAAAAAGGTTATGAATTTGACTTTCTTATGAAAATAATTTGCTCACGTAAAAAGTTCGACTTGATTTGTGCCGCGTAAGCTAGTTGACTGTATGTGGTCCTTTCAATGCGAGCGTTTCTCTTTTTTTTTTTAGCCGCTTATGTCAAAGAGTCGTTCGTTTAACGTGGTCTCTTGAAAAATGAAGAAAGGAGTTTCGAATTTCATAACTTTTCTTTTTGCTGAAAATAGTGTTACATTATATTTTTTTTTTTCATGCATAATTAAGATTTTTTTGCCATTCTGTAAAATTTAAGAGATAAAAATAAATAGATTGATCATGATAGAAATCCTCGTTTTTCTCATTTCCTCTCTCTTTCATTCCCCCTCTCTTTCATCCCCTCATCTCTCTCTCTCTCTCTCTCTCTCTCTATATATATATATATATATATATAGTAAAGTTTTGTAATTTGCTTAAAGCATTGTTTAAATTAGTTATCTGGTTATGTTTTGAAGGCTGTCACAATGCGTTGAGTAAAATAAAGGATGGTAAAGAAGTGTTTGGGTATTACCTATTTATTAAACATTAATATTTCGAGATCAAAATCTCATCTTCAGAATGGCAGAGAAGCTTTTGTCTGCCCGAGTGTGTTCCTGGTCTTTCAAAGAATGGCTATTCCTGGCTGGCTGTCTGCTGCTGCTGCTGCTGTGCGTGTGTGTGTGTGTGTGTTTTTGTGTGTGCATGTGTGTGTGTGTGTGTGTGTGTGTATGTGTGTGTGTGTGTGTGTATTCTAGTTGGGGCCTTTTATATATGATAAGATATAATTTTAAGGTACGCTATATTTAATTGTTAAAGTACTCAATATATGGTATGGGTAAATAAAAAGTTGACACTAATGACAACACCCAGAGGCGATATAATTTGACGATTGTGTATAGCATGAAAAGGTCTATTCATATATTTAATTATTTGATCATACATAGAAAAATAAAATAAATAGTTAAAATATACATAGGGTTTATTATAAGATTGTCGAACTCTGACTTCCATGCGGTTAGCAATCGTCATATATATATATTACAGGATGTTTCCGAGATTAAGGAAATGGAATTAACAACCGACATATTTAATTTATTTGTTTGAACATTATTTTTTAATCGATAGTCGTATTTGAGTAGATATTCAAACAATTTTCATTTGTTTACATTACGGTACATTTCAGAGCAAAGGTGGTCATTTACGAAAATCCGAAAATTGCGTATATAAGGCTTGATTTAATTTTGATGAGACTGTGAAATCATTCGGGGTCGAACAGTTTAAGATGCACCAAATCAATGGTAGCTTCCCCTATGTTGTTATGGATCGCAGTTTTGAATCCTGCCGGAACGACACACATTTTGGTAACAAAAGTTCTCGTACATAATCTGGTCAGTAGAAATATATATATATATATATATATATATATATATATATATATATATATATATATACTGTTTAATTAAAAACAGAATATCTACTCAAATACGAGCATTGATTAAAAATAATGCCTAAACAAATAGATTATATATATATATATATATATATATATAAGACAAAATTAAGGCAGACACGTTATTTCATGGTAAATCGGAAGTTTGGGCCTATTTCGGGTGAACCATCATCAGCTATTGTCTCTATTTTCTTTATTTTACAGAAGATTTTATTGGAGAGAAGATTTTGTCGTGTAAAATCTTCTGTATAATAAAGACGGAAGCTGATGATGATTCGCCTGAAATAGGCCCAAACTTCCGATTTACCATGAAATAACGTGTCTGCCTTAATTTTTTCTTATATTTGCTCTATATGTATTTATATACATATATATTTAGAGCTCTCTTAGAGAGTTATCCTACCACTTTATGTACAGTACACTGCTTTGGATTCTTCTATAACTACACCGAATGCTTATATATATATATATATATATATATATATATATATATAGGGGAAGGAGGAGGAGAGAGATAAGAGGACGGTCAGATTTAGAGACAGGATAGAGAGATAGATAAACAGATACATAAGAAAAGACGTATGTATATGGATATAAAAAATAGATACGAACATGCAGTTTCTATATAATTGTAAGATCAGCTGATGTTTGAAGATATGACAATTGAATTTAGCTAATTTGATCTTATCTGATGAGTTTTTGCATACAGGGTGGCTCATTTCTGTGTCCTCAGTTTTGTGGTAGAAACTAAAAATAAATTTATTAATTCTTTAAAAATTGCTTTGCTTACGTTTCGGAAGTTAAAATGAACAGTTATGAAAATTTCACAACAATCTGAAAGAAGGAAGATGTGCTTTCCTTAAATAGGGCAAAAAGTGTGTTACTTACTGTGAAATGACGGATATTGAAGCCAACCTAATGAAATCCAGCTCAGATGGGCAGGACAGCTTTCTCGTATGAGCGATAGCAGACTTCCAAAACAGCTTCTCTTTGACCAGCGTCTAACAAGCAGGTCAGTTGGAAGGTCCCCCCTCTTGTGTTACAGACACACTTAAAACAATATAGCATCCCCTTTTCTTCGTCGAAAAACAAAGCTTCTCATCTATACAAAGTTTTAAGCGTGACCGACCTGAACATCGGAATCAAGAGCATGGGCAGCATGCTGCCACTCTCAATTGCAGCCTTTTACCTGTCACAGCGATCGGAATTATCAAGCTAGTATTATCAAGCGGCAAAAAATAATTATAAAGAGTTATGCCATATAAGACACACTCTCGACAGGCTCCAAAGGAGAATTAGTAATGTGATAGGTACCGACTTGGCGACTCGACTCCAGTCACGTTCTCGCCGACGAGATGTGGCTTCCCTCAGTCTGTTCTATAAATATTTTCCATGGCTTCTGCTCCGACGAACTTAAGTCACTGGTGCCCATGCCACAGGAGTTTATTCGTGCAATCAAACCGGCAACTGCGTCCCACCCATTCACAGATAAACCAAATACAGCCGACAAGCTTCTTCTTTCGCACTTCCCGCCTGTGGAACTCCCTTCCATATACTTGGTTTCCTGACAGCTACAACCTCCAGGAATTTAATTGCAATGTCAATACCCATCTCTTATCCACTTGACTCCAGTTCTTTCTACATCACTCTGTATATCTTTTTCTTTCTCTCTACCTTTGCAACTGTCATCACACCTGTATTCTCATCCTTTTCTGACACCTCCTGTAACTGGTTCGTCTTTCCCTTTACTCTCCTCCTATCTAATCTTTCTTTCTTATGTAGCCCCCTGCGCATCAATGGCGTTACCGCCTTGCTTGGGGTGAAACGAAATATATATATATATATATATATATATATATATATATATATATATATATATATATATATAATATTATGTAGCTAGTTTTTTGGTGCCTGGGTAAATATTGACCAATCGGTAACATCTATTTCGCATGTAATCACAGCAGATATTTCTTCGCCATCTTGGAAAAAGAAAAGTCATTGTGTCATACAGAACAGCAAATACAGTAATTTGTATTTTTGTTTCGAAATTTAATAATGCCAATTCCGTCTCAGATTTCGTTTCATCTTTCCTCTTTCTGCTTCGGAGCGGCTCCAGAATTAAGCCCTGTACTTAAATTCTATCAAAATGCATCCACTGCGTGAATTATCTCGACATTTTAATTACCCCGTTTATTTTATTAGGACCCTTTCTACTGACTCTTGAGATAAAATATCCGTTTCTCGTAAATTAGGCGAAAAGAATTCTTCGCCTACGGCAAATTTGTGGATTTTATTAAACCAATGAGGCATTATATCGGTCGCAGAAGTGGGTTAGGATTTGATTTTAATATCTTGCTGGTTGTAGACACGAAAAACACCCACTGTTTTCATTTTCCTCATATATACTTGTATATAAGTTGATTTGATGATAAATGATGAGAAAACATTTTACAAAAATGTTTATTTTCCCATATATTGAGGAAATCTGTGCATATTGAAGAAGAATTACAAACAGAATTATCGAGGAACCTAGGTTTATGTTTCAAATCGCGGGCAGTACAAGACTGGTAACGAGATCCCACCAATATACAGTTGAATTGGGTAGATGCAACTGTTTCTTTTTTCGCATTATTTGTTTGTGAAGCTTTCTTCCGTCTACATGTTTTCCAGTCAGCTTCAATCTTCAAAAATTTAAATGCAGTCTCAATCATTATGTACTGTCCTCCTGATTTTTAATTCTGTTTCTGTTTTCTAATTCTTCCAAACCCAGTAACTTCTTTTGTCTCAGTAGCTTTACTATCTTACTTGGGGTGAACTCAATAAAAAAGTCTTGCTAATTAAATTATGTAGGAAGAGAAAAGGTGCATTCATACCTATTCCTAGCTATTATTAGTTACAACATCCACACATCCAAGCTTAGAGCCTCTGGTATTCTCAAGCACGTATCTAGGTACTGACCAGGCAGGACGTTGCTTAACCTCGGTGATCATGCAGGAACTAATTTCAGCGTGATGTGGCCGTTGAGCCGTTTAAATTTTGCTTAAAGCCCCTTGGGTTCCCTTTGTGCTAATTTTCTTAAAAAAAAAAAAAGCATGATTAAAGCTCTCCCTAAATTTATGTAAAATAACGGCTATATAACGGCTAAAATAACTGAGCTCAAACAGCTTAGCAACCAGGGAAATGAAAAATACTCTAACTCAAAAAATGTGGAGAACGCAAAGGGAGGCTACTCCATTATCTTTCCTAATTATGGCGGCGCATATCTGCGCATTTTTAAAAAAGAAAGCTGTGGAGAGCGATGGATAACTACGTCTTAAAGAGATACATTTTAGAAAGACGTCTATTGAACAGGAGAAAAGGATCATTCATTGTTCCTTGTTTAGGATGTGGTTTCCGGCTTTCTCTTTTCCAATCGTTTCACTCTCTTCTTTTTTTTTTCGTTTTTTTTTTCAATTGGAGTAGATAGACTAAACTATCGCCCGGTTCACACTCTACCCACATCTATTGAACGGGTGAAGAGGCTCATCCCTTGTTTCCTGTTTAGGATGTGGTTTCCGGCTTTCTCTTTTCCAATCTTTTCACTCTTTTCTTTTTTCTTTTTTTTTCAAATGGAGTAGATAGACTAAACTATCGCCCGGTTCACACTCTACCCACATCTATTGAACGGGTGAAGAGGCTCATCCCTTGTTCCCTGTTTAAGATGTGGTTTCCGGCTTTCTCTTTTCCAATCTTTTCACTCTTTTCTTTTTTCTTTTTTTTTTCAGTTGGAGTAGATAGACTAAACTATCGCCCGGTTCACACTCCACCCACATCTATTGAACAGGTGAAGAGACTCATCCCTTGTTTCCTGTTTAGGATGTGGTTTCCGGCTTTCTCTTTTCCAATCTTTTCACTCTTTTCTTTTTTCTTTTTTTTTCAATTGGAGTAGATAGACTAAACTACCGCCCGGTTCACACTCTACCCACATCTATTGAACGGGTGAAGAGACTCATCCCTTGTTTCCTGTTTAGGATGTGGTTTCCGGATTTCTCTTTTCCAATCTTTTCACTCTTTTCTTTTTTCTTTTTTTTTTTCAATTGGAGTGGATAGACTAAACTATCGCCCGGTTCACACTCTACCCACATCTATTGAACAGGTGAAGAGACTCATCCCTTGTTTCCTGTTTAGGATGTGGTTTCCGGCTTTCTCTTTTCCAATCTTTTCACTCTTACGTAGCCCCCTGCGCATCAGTGGCGTTACCGCCTTGCTCGGGGTGATATGATTAAAAAAAACCAAAAAAACCAAACAAACTTATACACTGATTATATCATTACTGATTTTTTGACCAAAAGTCAATACTCAATCTATAAAGGTGTGGACCAATAAACCTGTATATCGACACAGTTATTGGAAAAAATGTTATTAATTTTACTCAGAATAAGGTTTAATCTATACACTTTTTCCAATACTTGTTCAATCCAACAGATCAAATATTATGCAGTGATCATACTTTCAGGACGTAGGCGATCATGGATCTCTACAACATCCTTTCTTTTGTTATGAAAAAAAAAACAATTACTTCTTTACTGTCAGTATATCTTGGTCCTTGTTTTGCTATCTTTTAATGACCAAAAATTCAGGCTCTCCACAGTCCAACTTAAACTTCTGCAAATGCACACCTTCCATATGCATGGCTGATGCTAACCTCCAGAGGAGTAACTCATAGTGCCCTCTCTGACTAACAGTTTCCGCTGACTTGAACTGAAAAGATTATATTGAATCAGTTTTTCGGCCTGCAGTTTGGAAAATTGGTCCCCTCTGTCAAACTAGACAATTTTTATCGACAGAATTTATCTTGCACATCTATGAGTATATCATTTCTCTATGCACTGAATATTGCTACCCCATCTGTTCTGGTATTTCTGCTATATAATGAACGATTTTTAATAGAACAGAAAGAAAAAATTGCAATAATATGGGTACTGACCTGGCATCTCGGTTTCTATAAATATTCTTATAGTAATTTTTCTCTTTGGTACCTCAACTTTACAAATTTAAGCACAATACTAAATTTATTAACAAGGTCTCAACATTTTGCTCTTGATATTCCTAGATTTAAACGTAAGTTCTATGCTAAGATTTTCTTCTCTTGCTATTTTCGTTTATGGAAGTCTCTTCCGGCTTTTTGCGTTCCGGTCAATTTTGATTTCTAAAACTTGCAATGTCAATCGTTATTTTTTGTCTTCTTAATTCCTGTTCTTTCATTATTCACTCTCCTTAATAATATCTTTTTTTATTCACATATATTTTCACATTCGGTAAACTTTTGCATCTTAGTGGCTTTATGCCCTTGTTTGGGGTGAAAAAATTGAACTTGGCTGAACGATTTAATTTTCAGTGTTATTAATTGTTAGACACACGCTATGAGCACGAAGTCGTTTCTGGATCGGCTCCTGATTCTTAAAAATTCAATAATTCTATGCGTATTTTTCGATCCTTCTAAGGTTTTGTTTATTTTGTTTAACGGCATATCACCTTTGTGGGTTATTTAATGCCAAAAAAGTTGGGCTTTTGAGGTATTTTTTATTATGTTCGGTTATAGTGAAAAAGTGGTTTTAGTCAGATTTTAATGAAAATTTTGTTTTCATTCTATATTTTAGAAAACTGAAATTGTCTTATACTTTTGTATTCAAAAATGTATTGTTGGTAATACTTTTCCTTCAAAAACGTATATTTTCTATAAAATTCGATTTTTATGTATATATTTCTATAAAAGTATTTTTATACTTTCATGGTGTTTTGACCCCAGATGTATATATTTCTATAAAAGTATTTTTATACTTTCATGGTGTTTTGACCCCAGTTTGGGGGTTAACTATTTGCCCATAGTTGGGACCCTAACAGGTGCTACCACTCCGGGTCAGGGTGGACCTGGGAACAACAGCAATTAAGAGGTGGTTCCATGCTCCTCGCAACCTCCCAATCAGAGGCCTTGCTGCCGGATGCAGTTTACCGTCATACCCAGGACCACCTTTTAAGGTAAATTCAAAAACAAATTACGCATTTTATGGTCTATAAAGCACATTACAAGGAACGATCGCAAAGCTTTTACGCCGTTCTCTGCTATTATAATCTAATCTAACACACATTTATCTACTTTAAGCTGGTTATGATCAGGCGTAAGGGAGTATGCTTCGGTTAGAGGGCCAATTCTTGATTGATTTTCCCTAGATCCTTGGCAGCTGTTCGACGATATGAGTGGGGCTGAGTTAACAACATTCACAGAGATTACAGATCATCGTAAATTGGTTGGTTTCATCTGCTGATGACTCTGCACAACTTTTTAAAAAATGAATACTACTAACATATTTTATATTTCCATAATTTACTGGTGTTAAATATGTTTTAAAATGATCTGTCTATTCAGGACAAAGGCTACCATGATTCTCTCGAAAGATACTTTTATCATTTGTGAATTCTTGGAAAAGGTAAAGGAGTGGTTTGCCGTTGCCTTTTTCAAGATTTAGAATTAATTGTTCTTGGACTACTTACCACCTAAAGCTAGATATCTCAGTCTACACTATTATTTAACTCGTAGCTTTTGAGTAGAGGAGGCGTATTTATGACTTTCAAAAGGGCATTTGTGCGAATGCGGAATTAAACGCAACAGACAAGACCGGAATTCGAAATCGTCTCTGTTCCCCGGTTGCAACCCGATATTTGTTGCACTATAAGCACATGTGTTCATCTCCACTATAATAAAGACCGTTGTATATATATATATATATATATATAGTCATCCGCAGACAGATCTGTTTCGCTGTATCACAGCTCATCAGTACGGTTAGACAGCCGATTACTTTTTACCCAGGATTGAAACCCGACCGAATTGGCGTCAGTCGGTGATTCTACCTCTGAGCTACTGGCGCTCGGTAGAAGGAGGCAAATCTTTTGGCGTGTATATTATCATTATCCACGCCCAATAGCTGAGAGTGTTCTAATTCATTGCTGAATGAACGAGTAATATATATATTACTTTTGTCGCGCACACGGAGAGACAATATCGAGGCAGCGTCGGCTCAGCACATTGAAAAGACAATAATGCGAGAGCTTCGGCTCAGTTTATTCTCTTTACTACCAGTTATTAAACATTACTACCAGTTATGGAAGCTTTGCCACATGTTCGCTTTTTTAGGTCAGGCGCCCCTGCTGTTTATCTCAGTGTTCTTGACAGGCTCCAAAGAGAATCAGTAATGTGATAGTTACCGACTTGGCGGCTCAACTCCAGCCACTTTCTCACCGTCGGGATCTGTTCTATAAATAGTTTCATAACTTCTGCTCCGACGAACTTCAGTCACTGGTGCCCATGCCACAGGAGTTTATTCGGGCAATGAGACTGGCAACTGGGTCCCACCCATTCACAGTTAGATAAACCAAATGCAGGCGACAATTCAACTCCACCAGCTTCTTTCTCGCACTTCCCGCCTGTGGAAATCTCTTCCATATTCTTGCTTTCCTGGCGGCTACAACCTCCAGGAATTTAACTGCAATGTCAATACCCATCTCTTAACCACTTAACTCCAGTTCTTTCTACATCATCTTGTATATCTTTCTTCTTCTCTCTACCTTTGCAACTGTCATCACACCTGTATTCCCATCCTTCTCTTGCTCTTTTCTGTGACGCCTTCTTTAACTGGTTCGTCTTTCTCTTTACTCTCCTTCTTTTTCTCTTATGTAGCCCCCTGCGCATCAGTGGCATTACCGACTTGTTTGGGGTGAAACGATGAAAAATGACTCTTGTTTCTACGCTTAAAAAGAGGTGCAAACTAGCATCAGAAATAAGATGAAAGAAAACTAAAAAGTTGATAATTTTTCATTGTTGGGTATATTTTTTCGTACTACGTTTGTTCTGTCTTTCCTTAAAAAATATAGAAAAGAAAATAAGAAATAAAGAGAGAAAGAAGGGAAAGGGGTAAAATACAAATGTATGGAAAATTAATATGTAACTTCTAAAATGAAAAAAAAAAAAAAAGAAAGACAATAAATAACAATAAAGAACGGAAGTAAGAAAACAAATTGTTTTAAGAGCCACCAGGGATAGGGAGATGTGGAAAGCCATGATCACCTACGTCCTGAAGCGACTGGGCACATAGATGAAGAAGGAAAGGATGCGAGAGAGAAAGAAAAACGGAGATAGTACAGAAAAAAAGAAAAATAAGAAAAACTAATAAACGAAAATAGAAAGAAATCTTAAATCGGAAGAATGGAGAAGATAAAGTAAAAAAGAATGAAAGAAAAGAAGAAAGAGACGAAAAAAGAAAGGAAGAATGAAAGAAAGGAAAGATAAAAAAAACTGACTGAATGTAGGAAGGAATGTAAGATTAAAACCACCAGGATTTATACCCCCCAGCATAAACGCCTCCTGTTTTTATTATCTGTAAAATGCAAATATCAAACCGTGTCTCCGTGTCTCCGAGAAAGCATTTTCAAGATGGCGCTCTTTGGTACAGACCTGAGTTTATCGCTTGACACTCAAGACGGAAATGTCGGCACTTTACTCATCACGAGACCCTGCTGACTCTAAGCGGAAACCGTGGTACTATAAAGAAGCGAGTTCCCTTGAGACGATTTCTTAAACTTCCCCAGATAATGAGATGGTCGAAGCAATAAAAAACATCTGCAAAATTAATTTGATTCTAATTACGTTATTAACTTAATTGACTAGATAAAGATACGCAGCCCATTCATTTCTTAGTCGGCATAAGGCTATTTTTAAGGCTTTTATTTAATACAATCTGAATGAGAACTGCTTCACTTGATAACATATTAGAATGAAATATTGCTGGAAGGTTTATAAGCGAAGGCCAACATAATAGTATCCGTGAGAAATAAAATTGATATAGAATGCACATCTCTTAATAAATCTTTCTTGCAAAACAAAATGTATGAACCAAGATGGATGTCTTGTTAATTATCATCTACGCTCTTATAATTAAACTAAAGCGTTTTCTCCCCAACACTGAAACGAAAAGCTGATGAAAGTTTAAAAAAAGCTCTTTTTACTCAGAAACTTGGCACATTATCATAAAACTGACTGTGTCTACCATGAGCATCTTAGCGGTATCTACCCTCAAAATTTCTTCTCCGTCAAGAAAGTCTACCGTTGATTGGCCGTTAAGAGTGACATTTCCGGCCAACTTCGGTGCATATTACTTGGTGAAAAGGAACGAAAATTAACCCAATATTATTGAGTTAAATCTAGTATATATTCTTGAGAAAGGCATAAATCTAGTTCTTCTCTTTTCAGCTATGGGTTAAAAAGGAAGTTTTTTATAGCCTTTTATAGCGGTCAGTTAAAGAAAAAGTCATCTGAATTTAAAACTATGGAAAAGGAAACAGGAAACCACCCCACTATATTTACCAATAAATTCAGAGATAAGTTTTAACAAACTAGTATTAGCAATCATTAAGGTCGATTGTAACTGGATGCTCAGCATTTTTTTTAATAAATTCTCATCAAGCAAGGCAATAAAGCCATTAAGATGCAAGAGGGAGGGGACTGAGCGTGAATGAATATGTGAAAAGCAAAAACATAAAAACAATAACAGCGAGAACAATATAAAAACAGAAATTAAGAATACAGAAAAAAATGATTGAGAATGTATTCAATTTTTTTTGAAGATGAGATGCCAGGTCATGAACAATAACATTGCAGATTCTTTTTTTATATTATTTATTGTTAGGTGCCCCTGCCGTTCTCCTCAGTGTTCTTGACAAGCTCCAAAGGAGAGTCTGTAATGTGATAGGTACTGATCTGGCGACTCGACTGCAGCCACTTCACCATCGTCGAAATGTGGCCTCCCTTTGTCTCTTCTAAAAATACGTTCATGGCTTCTGCTCGGATGAGCTTAAGTCACTGATGCCTCCTCAACAGGTGTTTACTCGTGCTACCAGACTGGCAACTGGGTCCCACCCATTCACAGTCAGGTTAGCTTTTTCAGCTTTCTATTGTTTCCTTTCTAACTAGTTTGTACTCCTCACTCTTTTCTAATTAATCTTGTTACATTTATGTAGCCCCCTGCACATCAGTGGCGTTTCCGCCTTGCTCGGGGTGAAATGATTAAAGAAAAAAAAATTTAAAGAATCACTAAACACATAAAAGAAGCACCCGACCAGATGTGTCGATATGCAATGCAAAGACGAATTGTAAATTTATAAATCTAGAAGATAGCTTCTGACGAGACAAAATGTCTAGCAGGGAACCGTAAACCAACTTTCCTTGCATCAGACCTAACAGTTGATTCAATATAATCCTTCCAATCCATGTTAGCAGAAAACGTTAGCCCGAGAAAGTGGCAACTCTCCTTGAGGTTAGCGTCAGTCATATTGATGAATGCAAAAAAAAAATGGTTCTTTCAGAAAATTAAAAAAGACAGATGTTGTTTTAGAAATGTTAAAATTAACAAGCCATTTCTTACCCTGGTTAACAACAGATTGTAGATAATTGTTCAGCTCGGCTGCCAATTCAACCTTAAAGAACAGATCAGATTTACAGGATTTTGTCAGTCTAAGTTAAAAATACACTGATTTCGCTTTGTATAGACATAGAGGTCCTTGTCCACTTACTCCTTATTAGACTTATGGCTTAAAACTACGACTACGATTTGGTATGTCTGGCCGTCTGATCGCAAATCTCCCGCGTCTGACAGCGTGAGTGTTTAGCACAAAATCTAATATTAGTTCTAGAGATGTGCTTAAATTTAAGAATTACTTAAATGGATTGAAAAAAAATGCTTACTTTTTACTTAAAGCACAATGAATAATATACGTAAAGAACAAGTAGGAAAAAGGTGTCTTTAATCTAACATGTTTCACTTTTAACAAGCTTCTTCAGAGTTTTATTAAAGACGAATGATTTAAAAATACAGTAGACAGTATGTTGATTGAGGTTTACTTTCATTGGTCAGATACGTGTCACGTGTGATAAAGCAATGATGAATATTAATTAAATGTAGAAGAAAAACTTGTGTCTATTTAAGTATGCGTGCCAACGCGTAATAAAAACAGGTGTTTATTATGAATGTAAGTATATGTAAGCAAAAATAATGTGTGTTAAGTGTATCCAAAACATAGGCGAACTAAGTGTGTGTATATGTCGATAACATTAGTATGTGCGAATAAAGTAACAAAATACATTTCCATTCAAAATACGTACCAAGTATTATACACATGCGTCAAGTGATGGGCACCTCAAGGTGGTGTAATGGTTGGCTAGCTTGTCTCGCTAGAACTGTTACAAGTGCGTAGTGACTTCGATCCTTACTGGGTGTCCTGTACTTTCGGCCTTGTGCCCCATCTAAGTTGCGCTTAGAAAATCACCATGTGCCAAATGATGGAACGAATTTAAAGCACAATGAAAATAACTTTTATTTACTCACGGTAGGCTGTCAGGTCAGATATATATAATTTCAACCCCGACTTAAAATGCGCGCAAAAATTTAAAAGTAAATGTTTAAAAAATACGAAAGACCAGTAACAATTTACATTGTTCGGACTTTTGTCCTCATCTTTGTCACCATATTCATGACCTTTCGGTCGTTGTACACTGCCATTTTTTCGGGTGATTTGGATCTTGAATGAAAGCCCTTATTTCGTTCTAGTTTCATGAGCCATGCCTCTTCCGAATGTCTCAGTAACAGTTATCTCCTTTTAATTACACTCTTTTTATCACGTTATCTACAATGACACATGGCTCAGTGGATACAAGCATTTGTTGGAACCAGTGACTTGGCCCAAAACCTGGCTTTAGCAGAGGCGAACAAAAAACTTAGAGAGAATTTCGGAGCGTACAACGACCAAAACGTCGTAAATATGGAAACAAAGTTAAGGACAACAGACCGAAAAATATAATTAGTGCAAATAATTACAATACTTCATCGCAGAAATATAGAATAATAATAAAAATTGGTATTGATGTTTTTTTAATAATCATATCGCTCCAAGCAAGGCATTTTACTGCCACTGTTTTGCAAAGAGTTACATAGGAGGAAAGTTATGAGAAAGAGTGACAGGTTACAAGGAGTGTCAGGACGTGGGTAAGAGAAGGATGAGAATACTGATGAGAGTGGAGTGGACGGAGAAAGGAGAATGAGAGAGAGGATGCAGGTTAGTGAGATATGAGATGACTATTGACTTTACATTTAAATTATATCTTTAAGTTTAATGCATTGCTTTTATTTTTTGAAGCAATACATTATTTGCTTTCACCGTCCTTTTACACTGAATTTTAAAAAAATGCAATAAAATACCGGAATTGCTGTAAAATAAGCACAAGAGTTATTGAATTGATAACGTTAAATGAGTCACATTACAAAACTGATTGTCAGAATCCTGATGAATAGAGCGAGACGCAGAATCAGGCCAGAGATAGGACAGGAACAGTGCGGGTTTGTCAAAGACACTGGAACAAGGAACGCCATATTTATGATTAGGATGCTCTCCGAAAGAGTAATACAAATGAAGAAAGATTTGTACCTATGTTTTAATGATTATGCGAAGGCATACGACAAGATACGGCACAAAGAATTGATGGAGATGCTCGGCAGCCTCGACATTTTTGAGAAAGACATCAGAGTAATCAAGAATCTCTACTGGCAGCAAACTGCCTGCATACGGACAGGTAACGATTTCAGCAGATTTACAAGGATAGAAAGAGGCGTAAGACAAGGATGTATCTTTTCATCGGATCTGTTCAACTTGTACAGCGAGAATATTTTGAGGACCCTAGATGACACGCCAGGATTTGGGATCGGAGGCCACAATTTGAACAACATAAGGTATGCAGATGATACAGTGCTGATTGCAGACACGGAAAGGAAACTACAAGACTTCCTACAGAAGGTATCTGTAGAGAGTGACAAAAAAGGACTACAAATAAACTTTAAGAAAACTGAATGCATGTTCATCAGCAAAAGGTGCAACCCAAAATGCCAAATACAGGTGGGAGATACCAGAATCAAGATGGAAAGTGCGACACAGAGATCCGATGGCGTATTGGCATGGCAAAGGACGCGTTCCAGAAACTGAGTAAAGTACTAAGACACAGGAAAATTTCACTAGAAACAAAGAAAAGAGTGCTGGATTGCTATGTGATGTCAGTTTTACAATACAGCAGTATCTTCGAAAATGAGGACAAAACTTGAAGCAGCGGAAATGTGGTTCTACAGAAGGATGCTGCGGATATCTTGGACTGAGCATGCAAGCAACGATGAGGTGTTGGAAAGAATGGCAACAAAAAGGAAATTAATACTGAGCACCAGGATGAGACAACTGAAGTTCCTGGGACATGCAATGAGGAAGGAGAACCTGGAGGACCTGATACTGACTGGCCAGATAGAAGGAAGGAGAGACAGAGGAAGGCAGCGGATAACATATTTGCAGGGCCTGATCAGGTGGATGACAGAACGGGGGTTGCGAAGTGTAACAGGAGCAAACATACTAAGAGCCACAAGGGGTAGAGAGACGTGGAGAACCATGATCGCCTACGTCCTGAAGGGACAGGGCACATAGAAGAAGAAGAACGTTAATTAACTGCGCTGGTTTTGATTTCTTTCTTAATTATCCAGTCATTAAATATAATTTATTGTAATTAATTATAACCAATAGTTTAGGTATATGTTTTTATTCTATATTCTTGAAACTTATTAGAATGTTCAAAGGAAATCGGAATTACATTCTTTTTAAAAATCCATACAAAAATAATCTAACAATTTATAAAAGGAAAAATAAAATAAATTTCTTAAAAATAGGCTCACACAAAAGTTCATTAAATTTTATACTTTACGACTTTCTTAATTTATATTTATTTAATAATAGAAACTTTTGTGACGAACAGCACTAAAAAATTCTAATTTTTGTAAAATAAATATTAAGTGAAGATTTTTTCTTCTTCTTTCTATTGGGACAGAAAATGTGTTGCACGCACCAATTTACAAAAATATTAGTTTTATTGAATTGTTTTTGTGGAAGTTCATAACTAATTTCCGTATAGTCAAACATGATATTGCCTAAATTTTTTACTGAAATTACATCTTCAAGGATTTTTCTCTAAATAACTGTGAAAAAAAAATTGCTAAAACTTTCCAAGTTAAAGAGTACACAAAAAATATGAAAAGTGGGGGGAAAACAAACCCCCTCTATTTTCACCATTCTTTCTAACAAAATATTATACTCAGTATATAAGTCATTTATTAATAAATAAGTGCTCTAATTTTCGTTTGAATCAGATATTTCACTGATTTTTTATATTTTTTTCAAAACATTTGGTAGCGTTTCTACTTTCATCTCGAAAAAAAAAAAACTCATTCATTTTGGTGGTAGCTTGTATTTATATTTGATCAAAAGCTTTTCTGTCCCTACGGTTTTCATCATTTTTTGCATTCTTCCGGTCGCACACTTGTCAGTCAAAATACTTGATAGATACATCATGGAATTTTAAATGTGACAACAACAAAAAATCAACAATAACAGCAACAAAAAAAACTAAACAAACTGGGTGTAAGTTGCTGACGAACATAGATCAACCAGACCGTGAAATAGCGAAAAGATAGGAAGACCTCCAGACCCCCATTGACTTTTGAGAATAGCGAAATAATAGTAGGAAATTGATGTTCACTGGTTTGAAGTGACTGAGAAGACGAATGAAAGAAGCAGACGTTTACATTATTGAAGAGAAAGTATCGTGAAGGTCACAATGTTGCGGAAGGACAATTTCACTTCTTCAAATATTTCATGCCAAGAAGAAAGAATGTATTCCCGGATGAGGTTGGAGGATTGTCACGTGCGAAGGGACAATTTTTCTTCTTCAAATGTTTTTGTTTTTTTTATTTTAAGGAGAAGGAGATGAACGAAAAGTGAAAAGAAATAAAAAATAAAAATAAAAGAGGGGACAATAAAAAGAAATAGAATCGAGGAATAGAAACGAAGCGAAGAGGAAGAAAAAACATAGACTTAAAGAAAGATGAAAATAAACAAAAAAAAAAAAGAATCAAACTAACGAAAGTAGAAAGAGAAAGCAAAAGAAAGGAAAATAAAAAAAAGGAAAAAAGACAAAATTATGAAAAAATAAAGAAAAAAAAGAATAAGAATAAAGAAGGAATACACAATGGAAAAAAAGAGATGAAGAAAAAAAGAACATAAGAAAGAAAAAAGTAAATTCTTGGATGAAAGAAGCAAGAACAAAAGGGGAGAGGAAAGAAAGAGAGGAGAGAAAGAAAGAAAAGCAGAAGAAAGTTAGAAAAACAAAAGGAAAGAAAGTTGACAGAAAAATAAAGAAATAAAAGAGTAAAATAAAAAAGAAGAGAGAAGGAATGTACGATTGAAAAAGAACAAAGAATAATATTTAATAAATAAAAAAATGTAGGAATAAACAAAAGAAAGAAAGAAAGAAAGAAAGAAAGAAAGAAAGAAAGAAAGAAAGAAGGGGAGTGAAGAAAGAGTAACAAAAAAAGCGTAGGATAGAAAGTAAAATGGAAAAAAGAAAGAAAGAAAGAAAGAAAGAAAGAAAGAAAGAAAGAAAGAAGGGGAGTGAAGAAAGAGTAACAAAAAAGCGTAGGATAGAAAGTAAAATGGAAAAAAGAAAGAAAGAAAGAAAGAAAGAAAGAAAGAAGGGGAGTGAAGAAAGAGTGTCAAAAGAAAGCGTAGGATAGAAAGTAAAATAGAAAAGAGAAAGAAAGAAAGAATGAAAGAAAGAAAGAAGGGGAGTGAAGAAAGAGTAACAAAAAAAAAGCGTAGGATAGAAAGTAAAATGGAAAAAAGAAAGAAAGAAAGAAAGAAAGAAGGGGAGTGAAGAAAGAGTGTCAAAAGAAAGCGTAGGATAGAAAGTAAAATAGAAAAGAGAAAGAAAGAAAGAAAGAAAGAAAGAAAGAAGGGGAGTGAAGAAAGAGTTACAAAAGAAAGCGTAGGATAGAAAGTAAAATGGAAAAGAGAAAGAAAGAAAGAAAGAAAGAAGGGGAGTGAAGAAAGAGTAACAAAAAAGCGTAGGATAGAAAGTAAAATGGAAAAAAGAAAGAAAAAAAGAAAGAAAGAAAGAAAGAAAGAAGGGAGTGAAGAAAGAGTAACAAAAGAAAGCGTAGGATAGAAAGTAAAATGGAAAAGAGAAAGAAAGAAAGAAAGGAAGAAAGAAAGAAAGAAGGGAGTGAAGAAAGAGCAACAAGAGAAACGGTAGGAAAGAAAGTAAAATGGGAGAGAGAGAGAGAGAGAGAGAGAGAGTTTATAAATGAATGAAAAGATGCCTGTCCGAGACTGTTGCGTACATTCCTATAGGCTGCCTCGAAGGACATCAAGCCCAGGTATAACGCGAGGAGTTAGAATGGCGAGGGGCAACTAAGCGGTCCTTCTTAATTCAGCTTCATGATTTGCTACCACCCGTTCGTTTCACTTTACACAAAACGAAGCAATCAACGGATCATTTTGAAGAAGCAAAAGAAAAAGACAGAAGGAAACCTTTTTTTATTACCATTTCCTTTAATTCTAGAAAACATCTGGAAATTCAAAGAATTTCATTGGTATATCAAGAGCGTTGATTTATTCGGACATGTCTTCACCTGAAATATGAATGATATCCAAGACGATGTTTCTACTTGGAAAAGTGTTAGAGACAGACAGAAAGACAGACAGAGATAGAGAGAGAGATGGAGCGATCTATCTATCTATCTATCTATCTATCTATCTATCTATCTATCTATCTATCTATTAATTTGAGAGAGAGAGACAGTGTGTGAGAGAGAGAGAGACAGACAGACAGGCAGAGAGAGAGAGAGAGACGAAGCAAACGACTTTCTATCTATCTATCTATCTATCTATCTATCTATCTATCTATCTATCTATCTAGTAAGTTTGAGAGAGAGACAGTAAAAGACAGCGAGAGACAGAGCAAACGACTTTCTATCTATCTATCTATCTATCTATCTATCTATCTATCTATCTAGTAATTTTGAGATAGAGAGACAGTGAGAGAGAGGGTGTGTGTGTGTGTGTGAAAGAGAGAGAGAGAGAGAGAGAGAGAGAGAGAGAGAGAGAGAGAGAGCAAAAGAGAAACGGAGAAGATTGATTCCTTGTCTCGAGTTCTTTGTCATCATATTACTAAAATCGCCAACATTCTTTGGGTAAATTTATATCTTTATGCCTAAGATTTTGACCAGCGGTCACCCGGCCACTTGTAATAATGAGGCATGAGCTTAAGATGGCTAGCATTCTTTCTACTTTGAGTGGAGTTGGAATAAAACAAGCATTGGCGAATCGCTTATAGCTTACACACAATGTCAAGTTCCATTAGAGTTAACTACGTATAATGAATGGAAAAGTGCACTATATATTTTCAAAAATCTAGAGATAATATTAAATATATTATCAGAGAACATGGAAAACGTTTACTCGTGATGCGTTTCAACAATCCTCTTTGAATTCATCAGACTGGGTTTTTTGACGTTGTTATGACTACGCATGCGCATGCACGGGAGATGCTAGTAGTTTCAATATTTCGAAAGAATTATTTGGAATGTTTTTTTCCCCGTACCAACAGGGTGATGAATTTTGTTCATAGTTACAAGGAAAACAATTTATCCTTGATAATGGCTAAATGTATAACCGAAAGCGCTCAAAAAATAGTCGTTGTACAGTTCTTGTATAATCTGAGTTTCGAATAGAAAAAAATATCATACGAACATATGAAAAATGATATAAAAAAGTTAATGATAATATCTTGTCTGTCATTTTCAATGAAACCTGCATAAAAGAGAGATTGCAACCCAAATACATTATATATATATATATATATATATATATATAGGGGAGTTTTGTAATTTGCTTGATGCATTGAGTATATAAGGTTTATGGGTAGGTATTAAAGGCTATCACAACGTGTTTAGTATAATAAAGGAAGGTAAAGAAGGTGTTGGGTATTTATTATTTATTAATATTTCGTGATCAGAATCTCATCTTCAGAATGATAAGAGAGCTTGGTTCCAAGTTGTCCGCCGCTGGACCGTGCCTTTAAACGAATGGTCCTCTTTCGCTGTTACTGCTGTCGTTAATTGTAGTGAGTATGTGTGCGTTTGTACTACTGAATTGGGATCAAATTCAGATCAAATAAGGATCAGAATGTGACAAAATGATCGGATAAAGACTAAATAGGTAACGGTTATCTCTCGAAAATGTTTCAACTTTACTATAACTTCATCAGAGAATGATATATAGAGAGAAAATTCTGGTATATATATTTTCTGATGTTTGATTTTCATTGGCTAATCAGGGTTCTCGTGCATTTGACTTGTTAAACAACCTTTCAAATAATGCTAATTTATTCGCTAGATGAAGTCGCAATTGCCACTAATGTCGTTCTATTATCAGGGAGATATTTTTGGGAGGTCTATGTGGGTGGTATATCTGCCGCACCCTTTACGATCAGGTTATTTTTGACGGGCAGTACGCGAACCGTGGGTATTTGTATCAGAAAGCATATTAGTTGGTAGGTGCACTTGGGTGTCTAGGCAAAAAAATGTGAATATAATCCCGTTTCGACTTAACAACTCTTCTAAAATTTCAAACGAAACGAACACGAAATTGTTTTGATGTTTTTTTTTTTCTTGCCGTATCGTCAATTTATGTGTTTGGCTCTCGTCCTTCAATTTCAGATTTGCTTTTTGAGATTCGCATCTTTTTCTGCCGTTCTTCTTTTTTTCATTCACTCATTCTCTTCTCTTTTTTCATTTCATATTTCGTCACTAATTTCTTCTTTCATTTTCTTTGTTTTTTTTCTATTTTTTTCTATTCATCACAATTTTATGCATTGTTTCCTAAATGGAAAAAAGGTCTTTTTTTTTTCTGTGTTGACTGGGTTTTCTTCATACTCACATCTTTCTTCTTTTTTCTTCTTCTCTTTCATTTTCTTCTTCTTCTCTTCTTCCACCTTTCTTCTTCTTCTTCTTCTTCTTCTCTTTTACATCTTCTTCTTCGTCTCTTTTGCATCTTCTTCTTCTTCTTCTTCTCTTTTACATCTTGTTCTTGTTGTTGTTCTTCTCTTTTACTTCTTCTTCTTCTTCTTTTTCTTCTTCTTCTTCTCTTTTACATCTTCTTCTTCTTCTTTTTCTTCTTCTTCTTCTTTCTTTTACTTCTTCTTCTTCTTCTTTTTCTTCTTCTTCTTCTTTTCTTTTCATCTTCTTCTTCTTCTTTTACATCTTCTTCTTCTTCTTCTCTTTTACATTCTTCTTCTTCTTCTTCTTCTTCTTCTTCTTCTTCTTCTTCTTCTTCTTCTTCACTAGTGTGGAACAACAAAAGCGGTGGTTCCACGCTTCTCAAAACTCCTTATCTCCCGATCTGTTGTGACGAATCTTCGTCGCCAAGTTGTTGTGATCTGTATAGGACCAGGAAGAAAGACTCGGAAACAAGAAGGTAGGTTCAGCCAGTGAATTAGAATAACAGAACATATATACAAAGTAAGAGTGTTAGTAGTCAGAAAATAGAAGTGTGCGTCCGAAGTGTCAGGTTAACACTGCGTCACGACTGCCTTTAGACTGCCTCCCAGCAAGTCACGCATGTTAATATTTATTGACGAAGGAAGGAACTTTATGTTGTTTATATTGTGGCCTCCGATGACAAAACTGTCATATACGAACAGTTGGTTAGAAGTTGATTATTTGTAATTATGATTAGTTACTAATTCTTCTTCTTCTTCTTTTTCTTCTTCTTCTTTTGCTCGTCCACCTTGTTCTTTTTTTTCTTCTTGCTTTATCTACTTTTTTCCTCTTCTATCTCTAAATTTAATTTCTTGTCTATTTCGCTTTTCTTTTTCCTCTTCATTTCAGACGTTTATTCATTATGATGTTTTGTTTCTTTCTTTTTTATTTGTGTCCAAGCTTTCTCTCTTCTTTCTCCATCATTCGTCTTTAGTCTTTCTTTATTTTTCTTTCTTTCCTTCTTTCTTTCTTGCTTTCTTTCTTTTATTTCATTTTCTTTCTGAGTACTCTTTCTTTCTATGCGTTCTTTCTATCTTTTTTCTTTTTCACTCCTTCCTTCCTTCCTTCCTTCCTACAAGATCTTTTTCATTTTCTTTCATTTTCTTTCTGAGTACTCTTTCACACTCTTTTTCTTTCTTTCTTTCTTTCTTTCTTTCTTTTTTTCTTTCTTTCTTCCTTTATGCTCGTTTGTTATTTCTTTCTTTCTTTCGTTTTCACTCTTTTTTCTTTCTTTCCTCCTACGCGCTGTTTCATTTTACCTCTTCATTCTTTTTCTTTCTGCGCGATCTTTCATCGTGCTCGTTCTAAGTGCTCATTCATTTTCTCGTTTGTATTTCTTTCTTTTTCACTGCTTTTCCTTCCTTCCTTCCTTCCTTCCTTCAGGCTCTTTTTTCATTTTCTTTCATTTTCTTTCTGAGTACTGCTTCTTACTACGCGCTCTTTCTTTCTTTCTTTCTTTTTCACACTTTTTCTTTCTACGTGCAATTTTTTACGCGTTCTTTCTTTTAATTCGCTCTTTCTGTCTTTCACTTTTCCTTCTTCCTTGCTTTTACTTTTTCTTTTTCTTTTTCACTCGTTTTCTTTCTTTATTTCTATCTTTCTTTCTACACGATTTTCTTTCCTTCCTTCCTTCCTTTTTTCCTTTCTTGGTTTTACTCTTTATTTCTTCTTCACTCTTTTCCTTTATTTCCTTCTAAGCGCGTTCTCCTTCTTTCTATGTGCCTTTCTTTCCTTTCTTTCTTTCTTTCTTTCTTTCTTTGCGATCTTTTTTCATTTCTCTCCATTTCAAAATTATTTTCTTCAGCTATTTTCCTTCTCATCATATATTTTCTTTTTTAAAATTATTTCTTTCTTTGTCGCTTTAGTATTTTTCCTTCTCATCTGTGGTTACTGTTTTCCTTCTTAAGTTTCTTGTACGCCTGCCGCAGCCGGTAAAAAGCCAATAAAGGCTACACTATCGGCGCAACCGACTCCGGTATCGGCTATGGACGTACCAAACATATAAACATCGAACTTGATCCCCAGGGAAGAAATTCGGGATGATGAAGCGATGACAAATACATGCCTTTCACTATCTACAAAGATGTACGTGCGTGCAGGGGCAGATGTTTGCATCATGGTGGAAAGCGAAGGATTTTCTTTTGCTCATGATTAAGACTAAAGTTGTTGTTTTTTTCTTTTAATTTACTTTATGATTTTTCTAACTTTTCATCGGCAAGGAAAGCGTGCTAATGGTTAAGCAATAATGACGTTTAGGTATTTTATTTTTTATTTCATAATGAATAAATAAAAACTGGGTTTAATTGTTTTAGTTAATATGCCGCGCATGACATGCGTGCCTAAAATACACCGCTCATGCGCACGCGCGTGAAATTAGCATGGACCAGGCTCGCCTCCCAGAGAGTAAAACACTACGCCTCCTTGTTCTCACACTTTCAGTGGACCTCAAGTGGAATGAATATATCGAATCCATTGCTAAATCCGCTGCTATGAAAGTCGGTTCTCTGTGCAGGGTCCGAAAGTTTTTTCCGTCTGAATCTATCCTGCACATATATAAATCTACCATCAGCCTGTGCATTGAATACTGCTGCCACATCTGGTCGGGTTCCCTGCTATTCTCCACGGGGTTCTTCACAAAATACAACGGAGAGTCTGTAATGTGATCGATACCGACTTGGCAGACTGCCTGCAGTCACTCTCTCACCGGCGTGACGTAGTTTCCCTGTGTCTCTTCTATAAATATTTTCACGGCTTCTGCTCCGATGAACTTAGATCACTGGTGCCCTCTAGGTACGAATTTGCACGAGATACTAGATTGGCAACTAGGTCCCACCCTTTACAGTGAAACCAATAAGATGTGACCGCAATTTCTACTCCAACAGCTTTTTTTCTCGCACTTCCCAACTGTGGAATTCCCTTCCACATGATTGCTTCCCCGACGGCTACAATCTCCAGGAGTTTAAATGTAAAGTCAATAGACACCTTCCTAACACACTAACTCGCAACTATTCTCTCAAACACTCTTCCCATCTACACAACCTTCAGTCTCGGTATCCTTACCCGTCTATCACCCTCCTTCTGACATTTCCTATATCTAACCACTCTTTCTGTTTACCTTCCCCTATATAACCCCTTGCGCAATAGTGGCAGTGGAATTCCCTTCCACATGATTGCTTCCCCGACAGCTACAATCTCCAGGAGTTTAAATGTAAGGTCAATAGACACCTCCTAACACACTAACTAGCATCCATTCTCTCAAATACTCTTCCCATCTCCCCAACCGTCAGCCTCGGTACCCTTACCAGTCTATCACCCTCCTTATGACATTTCCTATATCTAACCACTCTTTCTCTTTACCTTCCCCTATGTAACCCCTTGCGCAATAGTGGCAGTGGAATGCCTTGTTTGCGGTGAAATGATAAAAAAACCCTACGTACACTCGTTAAGGTGTTTATATATTAAAAAAAGATATGGACACACGTCTGTGTTAAATATTCATGCACATGTATAGAATTAGTAAAAAAAAATATTAACCCTGTTTTGTTTTATTCTAAGATTTCAGAAAACATTAAGATATACAAGAAGCGTAACGATTAATTTCGCAGGAAATGGAATCAGCGAAAAAGTTTGAATTCTGGTTGAGTCTATTACATTTTTTATATAATGTCACTGGATCTTGAAAAACAGCGTAGAAAACACGTATATATAAAATGTATATTATATTTTTATTCTTCGTCGGTGACGCTTGTGTGTAGCAGGAGAGCAGCCGGAAGAGAATCGCGCACACGAAGGGTGTGTCGGGAGTCAGAATCCAGTGGGAGTTCTGTGTCTCTTCAGCCAAAATCTCCAGACTTCATATAGCCGCAAAACTCACACGTTTTTTGCTTTTTGGGTTGCCGCTCTGTTGATGTTATCTACGACCGGATGTATCTGTCAACCCCTCTTGTCTCCGGTTGTCTTTTCTCTACCCCCATTTTCAAGCTGGTTGTTGTTGTTGTTGTTGTTGTTATTGTTGAACCCTGTCAATAACCATTGTCTTTTGTTCACCTCAACCACGGCTGGATATACCTGCCAATTATCTCTGCCGTTCGAATATTACACATTTAGGCAGTTAGGTGCCATACGAGATGTGAAGTATTTCAATTTCTGTAGCTGCCTAATTTTAGTATCCCCAACATGTATTTGGCGTTTTGGGCTCTTCTGTTTGCTGATGACTATGCATTTAGTTTTCTTTTAGTTTATTTACAGACCTTTCTTTCCATTTTCTTCAGTTATCTTCAGTAGGAGGTCTTGTAGTTTCCTTTCCATGTCTGCTATCAGCATTGTATCATCTGCATATCTTATTTTGTTCAGACAGCAGCCGCCGATGTATCCTAGCATGACTTCTATGGCCCTCAGAATAGTCTCGCTGTACAAGTTAAATAGATCCGGTGAAAAGACACATCCTTGTCTTAGGCTCCTTTCTATCTTTGTATGTGAGTTGAATTCGTTTCCTGTAAGTCTTCAGGCGGTTTGTTGCCTGTAGAAGTTTTTGATTACTCTAATGTCTTTCTTAAATATGTCGACTTTCTTGAGGATTTCTATGGAACTCTTTGTGTTGTACTTTGTCGGACGCCTTTGCGTAGTCTATGAAACACAGGAACACGTCCTTTTTCATTTGTGTTGCCTTTTCTGATAGCACTCTAATTATAAATATCGCGTTCCTCGTTCCAGTGTCCTGGACGAAGCCGCACTGTTCTTGTCCTATCTCTGGCCTGATTCTGCTTTGCGCTCTGTTAAATACAACGTCAATTGTCTTCTGCTGTCTACTTGATTCCCGTCCATCTCTTATCCTTTCTTCGACATCCCCTGTACCTTGTTTATTGTTCTCTCACAGTAAGTCCCTGCGCACCAGTGACACAAAACTGAAACATTCATTTAAATCTTTTAGATTTAACAAAATATTTTGAAAGTGAATCTACAGTATTTTATTTGTTGCCTATTTAAATACTTCACACGAAATTTCTTTTTAAACAATCAGTATGACTTTCGCTTTTCTAGGTCCACAATGTATTACAGATTATTACTGAAAGTATTAGGCGAGCTTTACTGGCAAATCTCGGGATATGGTTATAGGTATCTTAAAGGTTTTTGACAGAATTTGGCATGAGGCACTTCTGCATTTCTCATCTGTGGATGTCTATTTCAATTTCCTTCTTTCATGCCAACTCTGATCTTCAGAAATTTAAATGCAGCATCAATCGCCATTTTCTGTCTCCCTTTTATTGACCTTTATCCTCACAAACGCTTTCTCATTTCCTTTCACATTAAGCAACTTTTCTATCTATCTATCTATCTATCTATCTATCTATCTATCTATCTATCTATCTATCTATCTCATCTCAGTCTGTTCGTATCTATCTATCTATCTATCTATCTATCTATCTATCTATCTATCTATCTATCTATCTCAGTCTGTTCGTATCTATCTATCTATCTATCTATCTATCTATCTATCTATCTATCTATCTATCTATCTATCTATCTCAGTCTGTTCGTATCTATCTATCTATCTATCTATCTATCTATCTATCTATCTATCTATCTATCTATCATCTGTCTGTCATTCGTATCTATCTATCTATCTATCTATCTATCTATCTATCTATCTATCTATCTATCTATCTATCTATGTCTGTTTTTATGTATCTGTATCTATTTCTATTCATATCTACACTATCAGCCATGATTATTAAGTAACCTCCATTTTTTGAAAGAAATGATATATTTCATACTATTTTTAGTATTTATTGTCAAGTGGATAATTCTATATGAAAATAGAATGATTCTTTTGTTATTATTACTTTGCAAAATTTTACATGGCAAGGAAACAAAGATGAACTCGTTCGAATCACCCTAAATTTTCTTCATTCTTTCAATGTTGAAACTACAATATAGGTAATTATTAAATATTTATAAATTCATTTGATGCACATGTTATTGTGAAGTATAAAAAAGAATTATTCTATTTATATTTACAATTATTCACTTAGCAATAAATACTAAAAAATAGTATGAAATACATCATTGTTTTAAACACTGGGATGGCCTAAAAATTATTGCCGGTAGTGTATGTCTCTATATCTTAGTCTATGTGTATTTATGACTGAGTATCTATCTATCTATCTATCTATCTATCTATCTATCTATCTATCTATCTATTTTTATTTTCTATCTGTCTATCTGTTCAACACAACTTCTATATACCATTCCTCCCACCCCTCTCTCGCCCACACACACGCGCATACACACGCACACATATATATTAATTTGTGTGATTAGATATATATGTACGTATGTGTGTCATCACTTATACACTTACAATACCATAGTGCTAGAAAGTAAAAACCAGCCCTCCCCTATCGGTACTTCCACTTCCATCCCGCCGTTTCTAAAGCACTTGTCTGTCGTCGCCAAACTGACTCTTTACAATGTAACTTGTTTTCATTATTTTTTATTGTATGACACCGCACCCTTCCACATTTCATAACACCTTTTTCTTAATTACAATAATTCATTCCTTGTTGAAGCTGTCTAGTTCTTGAGTTAACATTTCAAGATTTGACTATTTTAACATTTCAAAATATACTAAAACAAAAACAAATTACAAATTCCTCGCAAGCATTTATCTTATTCTGTTTTTACTTAAAATTCTTACTCAGACATGGATTTTATATATTTGAAAAACAATTAATTGCATAAGGTATCAGAAAAAAATATATCTTTGGGATAAAATATTTCTCACAAATTATTTCATCCAGAGGCAATCGCAAAATCTATATAATACTCTAATTGTGTCTGTATGTATGTTCCACAGATACAGCTTTAACAATGTATTATATCCGAACGAATATCAGAACATATTATATCTTTAACCCCTGCACTGCGAAATCTTATTAAAATTAGACAAGGAGTTCTGGAGCAGTATTTTAATAGGAAATTCAGTATTTATTTCCCATACACAATCTTATATCAATGCGCTTTTTAAAAAATTATTTCACTCCAAACAAGGCAGTTTTACTGCCACTGGTGCGCAGGAGGTTACATAGGAGGAAAGTGATGAGAAAGAGGAACAGGTTATAGGGGCTGTCAGGAAGTGGGTAAGAAAGAATGAGAATACTGATGTGATGAGAGTGGAGTGGACGGAGAAAAGAGCATGAGTGAAAGGATGCGAGTCAGAGAGATAGGAGATGACTATTGACATTAAAATTCTATTACATTTAAATTCTTGGAGATCGTAGCTGTCGGGGAAGCAAGTATACGGAAGGGAATTCCACAGTCGGGAAGTGCGAGAAAAGAAGCTATTGGAGAAGAAGTTGCAGTTACATTTTATTGGTTTCACTGTAAAAGGGTGGGACCTAGTTGCTAGTCTAGTAGCTCGAGTAAATTCTAGCTGAAGGGGCACCAGTTAGCTAAGTTCATCAGGGCAGAAACCGTGAAAGTATTTGTAGAAGAGACATATGGAAGCCACATTACGCCGGTGAGAAAGTGACTGCATCTGAGCTGTTAAGTGGGGATTGGTCACATTACAGATTCTCCGTTGGATTTTGTCAAGAAACCCGAGGTGAATAGCAGGAGCACCCGACCAGATGTGGTAACATTATTTTATACACGGGCGAATGATATATATATATATATATATATATATATATATGCAGGATGGATTCAGACGGAAAAACTTCCTGGTCCTACACAGTGAACCGACCTTCTTAGCAGCGGATTTAGCTATAGATTCGATATAGTCATTCCACTTGAGGTCTGCTGAGAGATTTAGGCCGAGGAGAAGTGCTTTGTTTTCAGGGAGACTAGCCTGATTCATGCTAATGGGCTGGGTGGGTAGGAGCGATTGTCTGTGATGGTTAACAGATAGCAGCTTCATTTTGGAAGTACTAAAATTCAGGTAGCATTATATCAGAAATCACTTGCATATTCCAACTATTATGTGTGTGAAAAATACTAAATATTCATAATGGAGACGTGCGTTGTGGTGCAATGGATCTAGTTTTCCAGTGAGAAATCGGAGAGCTGAGTTCGAATTATAGCTGAATCCGATACATTCACCTACGCGCAAATACTATGGATTGAATAGCAGGACAAATTTAATTCTATAGCCTAGGTTGACAACCAATCTGTCGCAGAACAAAATGACAACCTACTGTGGGAAAATCTTCTGCTTAGTCAGTTGTGGATCGAAAGAGACAGGATTGTCCAGGCGTGTATCACGTATGGCGCTTAACACTCTGAATGCATAAAAAAAAAAATCATTATTAAATAAATTGAAATATACATGGCACAGCATATATTTATGCAATTGTCTACTCAACATTAGAACTTAAAAATACTACTCAAGCTACCAGCCATGATTATTAGTCGAGCCAAGTTTAAAAAAAAAAATTATGTATTTCATACTATTTTTAGTATTTATTGCCAAGTGGGTAATTATAATGAAAGTAGAATGGTTCTTTTGTTATTATTACTTTGCAAAATTTTACAAGGCAGCCAGGAAGCCTTTGCTTCGGCCAGCCAATAAGAAGAGACTAGCATGGAGAAGAGAGCATAAAAAACTGGACACCAGAACAGTTTATTTGATGCACATGGTATTGTGCAGTATTAACAAAAGAACCATTCTATTTTCATTTAGAATTATCTACTTGGCAATAAATACTAAAAATAGTATGAAATACATAATTTTTTTTAAAACTGAGGTGGCCTAATAATTGTGGCCAGTAGTGTATGTGTCAACTGACTTGATGGCAAATAAATAAATAGATGCAGGCTGGTTTGCTGCCGACAAGCGTATTCTTTCACATCTTCCATATTGCGGAGTTTCATTCGTTTCGATAATAAGAACGTTTCATAAATGGCAGAACAATCATAACAAAAGAAATTTTCTCTTTCTGTTGCACTGCAGATACAGAAAACGAAAGTGATTATCTTTTTAATAAATTATATGGGAGAATCCAATACATACATTTATATTTATCGGAATAGTGTTAGGTAATTGAATGACAAATTATGTAACGTAAAATGACTTCATCCGACTAAACTTATGTTCTTATTGATGCACTTATATATATGTAGTAATTGTAGATATGTCAGTCAGTTAAGTGCCATATGTGATACACGCTTGGGCGATCATGTCTCGAAAGTGACATGACTGACTGGGCAGAATATTATCCCGCAGTAGGTTGCCATTACTTTCTGAGGTAGAATGCTTGCCAACCAAGGTTATAGAACCCAGTCTGTCCTGTCATTTAACCCATAACTGAAAGGAAGAGATGGATAGATGCAGGCTGGTTTGCTGCCGTTACGTATTCAGAATAAGTCTATAGCCTTGGTTGGCACACAGTCTACCACAGAAAGCTAAGCCAATCATGAATCATAAAAGAGATCTGATTGGCTAAGTTTCGTATTTATTAAATGTTTTATTAATGACGTGATATTCAAATAATGAATGTACCCCCGCTTTCGAAAATGACGGAAAAATACTTGAAAACATTATTACCTGTTCCCTCAAAAATTATCGACCCTGAGCGTGATAGGAGGATATATATATGCAGTGGCTGTTATTACAATAGAAAGGATATATATATATATTCTTGTTATTGTCTTCCGCAGACAGATCTGTTTCGCTGTATCACAGCTCATCAGTACGGTTAGACTCCGATTGCTACACAACCCAGGCTCGAAACCCGACCGATGGCGTCAGTCGGCGACTCTACACCTGGGCCACGGGGCGTTCGGTGGGAGAAGGCAGTCTTTTTAGCGCATATCATATTACGCGCCCAATAGCTAGAGTGCTCAAATTCATTTTTACTGGATGAGCGATGCGTAGGTGCTAGAGTGGCTACTGTTTTTCAAAGTCTACCTTTCTTCTAGAGTGCTCAATCAGGATGTGAGAGCGTAATTCTTCACTACTTAGCGACATAAGTATTGCAAAAAACTAAATTAATAAGGCCCTGTTAAATAGCAAACAGACAACAAGAGCTTTCATAACTGGTAATAAAGAGAATGAACTGGACTGACGTTACCTCATTATTGTCTCTCTTTTCATGAGCGCGTGATCGGGAGGATATATATATATATATATATATATATATATATATATATATATATATACAATATATATATATATATATATATATATATATATATATACACCATATACACTATATATATATATATATATATATACATATATATATATATATATATATATATATACACCATATACACATATATATATATATATATATATATATATATATATATATATATATATACACACCACTATTTTGTCACTGTCTTCGGCCATCCGCCACGGTAGGGATGGACTTATATTTTCAATTCAATTATCTTTATTGTTAATAGCTTAAATGTTCTATGTTTACTGTGTGTTATTATTTACTCTTTGATAATGGCTTATGTGAGCCGAAAGCTTAGACCTGATAAAAAATTCAACAAATACTGTGATTTTTTGTTGTCTTTTAACGACATCACCATCAAGTATATCAGACGGTATGAACGGATCCTACACAAAATTAATAGACAAAACTTGTCTATATTATTCAATGAAACCTGCATTAATATATATATATATATATATATACAAATAAGTACACAACAGTCTTTATTATTAATTTCTTGTGATAATAATTTACTCATACATGTTCTACCAATTTACACATTTTATCAGTTTTTAATAAGAATAGCTTAAAAACTCTAGACTTGACTGGTTTGCTTTTTTACGGGGTTATCAACCCTTTTAAATTTGTTTAAATGCGGACAATTGTTTTTTTCTTTGTAAGAATGTTTTGAGATAATGATGATTTTCTACTAATTTATCTATAGCTAGGGAGAAATGGTGGATTTATATTTTTCTCAAGGGTGTTTGAGCTTAACTGAAAATAACGAACCCAACAGAAATTGGTCTTTTGACCACCAATTCAATTTTTTATCTCTTAAACCCCAGCGCATACAATCTGGTATTCTCAATCGGTCACCCATTTAGGTACTGATCAGGTTAAATATTGATTAACATTGTTGCTATTACGGGAACCGGCATTTTAACGTGATATTGCCGCAAGCCTAAAGTCTCTGTAGAAGTAACATACCTCGAGTATAGAATGACTCAAAAGTTTGCCGAAGTTTTACTTTTTGCCTCATAAACCTAATTTATTTATTTATTTGTTAATCTCTTGCTTCATTTCCACTCAACATGTCTTTTCTCACCTTGTGCCATGTGGCGAGTTTAACGTTCCATTCGGGCCTTACGTTTACCTGTGAAAATGACTAGCTATTATTTGCACTTTAGTGTGAAGTTGTGGGTGGGGATCGCAAAAAACACAATTCGAAGGTTTTGAGAGCCTCTTCCTTGAATGTTTGGAACGTAATAGTCTTATGAACCACATGCCTTACTGAAACATAAAAGTCGGTTTGTGCGAACTAATATATATGCAGAAGCATAGCAATCTCTATTTTATGCAGGTTTCACTAAAAAAATGACAGACAAGGTGTGATGGTGTAATGAAGCGGATGCTTTACCGAAACAAAAGTCGATTTCTGCGAACTAATTTATATATATATATATATATATATATATATATATATATATATATATTGTATCGAGGCAGCAGATAATTTTCTAAACATATATTGTTAAATATAACAGACAATTTTTTTTTTTTTTTTTTTTTTATAAGCGTTTCACCCCGAGCAAGGCATGTCACTGCCACTACTGTGCAGGGGGCTACGTAGAGAGGAGAAAGGCTGGTTAAATATAGGACATAACAGAGGGTGGGTGATAGGCGGGTGAGGATACCGAGAATGAGGGTTGGGTAGATGAGAGTGTTGTGAGAATAGTTGGGAGTTAGTGTGATAGGAGGTGTCTATTGACCCTACATTTAAACACCTGGAGATTGTAACTGTCGGGAAAGCAGACTTGTGGAAGGGAGTTCCACAGGCGGGAAGCGCGAGAAAAGAAGCTGTTGGAGTAGAATTTACGGTTACATCTTATTTGTTTAACTGTAAAAGGGTGGGACCTAGTTGCTAATCTAGTATCTCGTGTAAATTCGTGCTTGGGCGGCACCAGTGATCTAAGCTCATCGGAGCAGAAGCCATGAAAGTACTTGTAGAAGAGGCACAGGGAAGCTACATCACGCCGGTGTGAGAGCGGCTGCAGCCGGTCTGCCAAGTTAGTATCAACCACGTTACAGATCCTCCTTTGTATTTTGTCAAGAAGCCTAATGAATATATAATATGTTTAATCATCGTATTTTGACTTTAATTTCAGGTGAAAATAAAAACAAAAATTGTCCAACATTTGTATATTTTTTTATTATGCTGGTTCTTAGCTTTCGGCTCACATGAACCATTTCCAGAGATTTTTAGAACGGCTCAGGATTTAACATAATAGGCATTCACTGTCTGTTATATATTGATTGATTAATTGAGTGATTGATTGATTGATTGAGGCTGAGAATGTATGTGCGGCCAATTTAATATCAACGGCTAATCTTGAGTACAGATAAGAATTATACATATTTCGATAATTTTTGACCCCTTCTTTCAAATTCACAGAGGATTCTTTTTGTAAGAAATCTGATGTTGGACTTTTTTTAATAGAAAAAGTTATTTCCTCTTGCCTATCACATAAGCTTGTATTCGCGAGTGATGAGACATAGCGGATATCTGAAACAGCACATAATATCGAATCAGAAATAGTCTGTCTTTTAGTGTATAAAAAAAGAAACTATGATCATTTTTTATTTATAAAGAATACACAAAATCTTAACACCAACGACTTTTAATAAAATCGAACAATTTTAACAGTATATTCTCATAAGATTTGTCCTTATAAGAAACAAGAGATTAACAATAATAAACAAGAAGAGATTAGCAAAAATAACTAGGTTTCTAATTCGCTGTTTTTTTTCCTGTCTCTATGATCCCGACTACGGCCAACTTATAGATATTATCATCTCGAACAATTTATCTTTACATATGTAATTAAATATCATATCATTTAATTGATTGTAATATGAAATATCAATGAATCAGATAGATTTTATACACCATCAAATAAGGTAATTCCTGATTCCATTCTGAATCTTGAACTTAGAAACTTAAACTTGATGATCTTTCTGTTCACCTGCTGCTGTGATGCTTGACCGCCTTTGCCACCGAATGTATTTTCTTACTGCTTCTGAAACTTTTCTTTCTTTCTTTCTTTCTTTCTTTCTTTCTTTCTTTCTTTCTTTCTTATGGAATTTATTTTTATGTTACTGAAGAGCCCGTCATAGACATGGCAAGGGAAGGAGGAAAAAACTACACCTGCAGGTTTCATAAAATTTTCAGTTTGAAATTCTCTGACTCTTGTGCGTATCTACAGATGCCTATAGAAGACCGAAGAGCAGAACGGCACAACGTTTGGGATATCGATAACAAAGATGAGGTGATTAGCCCGGGTGTAATTAAAGTAAACAATGATAACTCTTCATCTCAGAGATTTTGGACAAAATATATATATATATATATATATATATATCAGTTTGGCGATCAATATTCTCTACGATTTCCTATTCTTTGTAGCTCTTAGTAATGTTTGTTTTTTCTCTCCCAGTTCCTCTTATGCTATTCATTTACACAGATTCGATAAGTAGTTTAATCTAAGCTCTTCACAACTTCTTATCTTTTTTAGTTCTTAGTAATGTTTGTCTTTTTTGCTATCCTTTGTAGTTCTTGTTAGATCATTCATTTACACAGCCTCATTATATCGGTGGATTATGGCCCTGCATAACGTCCTTTTCTTTGAGCTCTTAGTAAGGTTATTCCTTTTTGCTATCCCTCCTAATCCCTGTTTTGCCAATCATTTACTCAAGCTTATTAGGTAAGTTATTCGTTGCTTTCCTCTGTTCCTCTTGTTTTCAATATGTCTTGTGAGTGTCAAATACTCCAAACCGCCTTACTTCGCTATGTGCCTGAATAATTTCGACGTTTTCTGGTTCTAAATATAAATATCCTTTTCTCCGTTTTTCTTAAAACTACATAACTACCCATAGGTTCAATTTTATCTATTCTCAGCATTCTTCTGGAGAACCGCGTTTTCGTTGCTTTAAGTCTCTTCTTCCTCTGTGAGAAAATTTTATTGCATTTACTGCCATATCGAAGAATTGATATTACATAACATTTCAATGATGTTTTATTTCTTTAATTCTTTTAGCTTTTGGAAGGCATTTTTCGCTATCCGAAAGCGTCTTTGAATTTTGTATTAACTTTTCAGCAATCTATTATTTTTTTTAATCGTTTCACTCCAAGCAAGGCAGTACCGCCACTAATGCACAAGGAGCTGTATAAGAGTAAAAGTTTAGATAGAAGGAGGGTAAAGAGAAAGACGAACCAGTTACAGGGGGTGCCAGAGAAAGGGAAAGAGAAAGAAGGGAACACGAGTTAAGAGAGTTGCGAATCGAGAGAGAAAGAAAAAGAACAATATATACAGGGTGATGTAGAAAAAACTGGAGTCAAGTGGATAATAGATGGGTATTGATATTGCATTTAAATTCCTGGAGGTTGCAGTCGTTAGGAAAGAAAGTATATCAGAGGGAGTTTCACAGGCGGGAAGCGCGAGAAAAGAAGCTGGTGGAGTAGAATTGTCGGATGCATTTGGTTGATCTAACTTTAAATGGGTGAGATCTTGTTGCCAATTTGGTTGCAAGAGTAAATTCTTCTGGCATGGGCACCAGTGAGTTAAGTTTGTCGGAGCAGAAGACATGAAAATATTTGTAGAATAGACAGAGGGAAGTCACATCCCGTCGGTGGGAAAGTGGCTGGAGTCGAGCCGCCAAGTCGGTACCTATCACATAACTGATTCTCCTTTGGAGCCTGTCAAGAGCACTGAGATGAGCAGCAGAGGCGCCTGACCATTTATGACAGTAGTATTCTATGGAATACTGCTGTCATAAATGGTCAGGATAATTTATAGTAAGAGCATTGGTCTGTGTTTTATAAGATTCCTTTACTTCTGGTTGAGAATGGGGCCGTAATATTTATGTTACAGGTCGTTCATATCATCCAACAGTTAACTAAAATAGACAAAGTAAAATTGCACACCAGCAAAATCGGATCCAAACGACTAAAAACCCAGACCAAGGCAAATTTCACAAGTCAATATGAAAAGTAAGATTCTAGATTCTGATTGGATAGGAAATAGAAAATAAAATCCACAACTTAAACCACATCGCTTGACCGGTCAAATCAATCCGGCATGGGTGCGAATCTGCAGGACCTCGACACAATGTAAGGAATAAATTTCAATAAGCTGACCCGGACGTAAAGGCGCGTCACATACTCTTTCTACCGCTCCTTCAAATTTTCCTCTCCATCTCTTCACCCACACACCGTCAAAGAAAACAACAAGATACTTCAACTGACTTCAATAAGTACAATTTCCTTTATTGCCTATCTTTTCTCTTCACTTTTTCTCCGGTCATAAAAAGTAAAAGAACACAGACTTTTATTAGCAACCTTTTTAATCTTTTTACATACACACATTCTGTTACTATCAACTATGAACTCTGAACTTCTGTGGGACATTTAGATACTTATATTTTTCTTTGAACAATTCACTACATGAATTTTCTCTATGAACATTTTATTTTTCTTCTTACAATTTTCTTATTCTGTTAATAAAATTTTTACTTTAATGCACAAATGAATACTTTATCCTTCCACATTTTAACATCCAACCTTCAACCTTCAGATATTTTAAATTGTGGAGACTTCGGTTTTGTTTGACACAAGGTCAATTTGATAGACATAGCCGAGGCCTTTACAAGTTTTAAATATGATGCTTTTATGCTGGTAATATCTTTATAGTCGTGCTTATGTTTTGTTAAAGATTACTAAAATGAGAAATTTACTTTAAAAGTATCTAATTTTTAGGTGTCTTTTTTTTTTAAGAAATAGTGTTTCTCAGTCTTTTTGCCTGGAGTGTACATTTATTGATAGAGTTTCATCTCAGCGTTATAAAGCATTACCTGCACATGCGTCATGGCAGGTCGTAAACGACCCCATATTTTCATTTGTAAATGAAACCGGCAAGGAGGTAAGCGTGAAATTGCGAGTCTGTCAGTTTGAGAATGTTCTATTAAACTGATTTTCAATCTATTTCAGCGATCTTCTCATCATAAATCGCCATGATGTACGACATCTTTTTTGCTGTGAACACGGTGCCGTCCTATAGATAAAAAAGATATGAGAAGATTATTTTATTTTTATTATTTCTTACTTTTATCTCTGGCTTACGGCCATATCACGTTGAATACACCGGTTCTTACTCGATCACTGAAGTTAAGCAACATTGAGCCTGGTCAGTACTAAGATGGGTGACCGCTTGGGAATACCAAGTGCTGTAAGCGTCGTGGTGCAGGGGATATCGGCTCGGAAGTAGAAATCGGTAAGCCGAGTTCGAATTCCAGTTGAATACCCTGCATTCACTTAAGCACTGGTACCCTTGGGAAAGGTACTAATCCGTCCCTTCCCTCCAGTTATGAGTTAAATAACAAGGGTAGAACTTGAGGACCCTGCCCTTAAAAACAAATCCCAATGAATCTTGATACTCGAAAAGAAAAAGTATTTCTAGACACAAAAACTTATGCATAAAAAATAAATAAATAAATAAATTGTTTAAAGAAAACAGGTATTACCAGCAATAAATAAAATTTAGTTGGCAATAAATGACCCGCCGAGGTTGCTATGCCATGAAAACAAAACAACCAACTTTTATATTTGCAATAATACACTGGTATCGTTTGGCCATAAATCAAATATATTCGGGTCTGCGATGTGACTAGTACATTTTCAATGTTCTAAAGATGCCAGAAATTGGTGTCTGGGCACAGCTTAAGAACCATGATTGGATTTTCATGTAATGGTTAGATGCACGGAACGAGATATCGGCAAGTAGAGTGCGAATTCTGGTTGATATCATTGCATTCACTGTTGCAGAAATACTCTCTTGAAAGGTGCGAATCTATATGTCCCCTCATCTATAGGCAAAATAACAAGGCATAATGGGCTCTCTAGCCGTGTTTGGTTTAGAAGTGCAATTCTGAACTATTGTCCGGCTTACGGCCTATCACGTTGAATACACCGGTTCTCGCTCGATTACCAAAGTTAAGCAACGTTGAGCCTGGTCAGTACTTAGATGCATGACAGCTTGGGAATACCAAGTGCTGTAAGCTTTTAGTGACGGATGTGCGTCGTGGTGCAGTGGATATCGGCTCGGAAAGAGAAATCGGTGAGCCGAGTTCGAATTCCGGTGGAATACCCTGCATTCACTTAAGCGCTGCTATCCTTGGGAAAGGTACTAATCCGTCCCTTCCCTCCAGTTATGGGTTAAATAACCAGGGTAGAACTTGAGAACACTGCCCTTAAAAACAAATCCCAATGAATCCTGATACTCGGAAAGAAAAAAGTATTACTAGACACAAAAACTTAGACTAAACTATCGCCCGGTTCAAACTCCACCCACGTCTATTGAACAGGTGAAGAGGCTCATCCCTTGTTTCCTGTTTAGGATGCTGTTTCGGGTTTTCTCTTCTCACTTTTTTTTTTCAATTGGAGTAGATAGACTAAACTATCGCCCGGTTCACACTCCACCCACGTCTATTGAACAGGTGAAGAGGCTCATCCCTTGTTTCCTGTTTAGAATGCGGTTTCCAGTTTTCTCTTTTCCAATCTTTTCACTCCTATGTAGCCCCCTGAACATCAGTGGCGTTACCGCCTTGCTCGGGGTGATATAATTAAAAACAAACAATCAAAAATAAAAAAAAACAATAAATTGTTGACATGAAAAGGTATTACCAGCAATAAACAAATAAAAATTTAGTTGACAATAAATGACTCGCCAATTTTGATTTGCCATAAAAACAAACCAACCAACTGAATTATTGTGGTGCAGAGGATATCGGCTCGGAACGAGAAAGCGGAAAACAGAATTCAAATTCCTGTCAAATTCCCTTACACGCAAATACCCTTGGGAAAGGTATTAATCCGTCGTTTATTCCTCCGGCTATGGGTTAAATAGCAGGACAGATTTGGTTCTGTAGCCTTGGTTTGCAACCAGTCTACCAGAGAAAGTAATGATAACCTACTGTGGTAAAAATATTTTGCCTAGTCATTTATGTTTCTTTTGAGACATGATCGCTCAAGCGTGTATCACGTATGGCACTTAATTGACTGACTCTCGTGGGGCGCACACTTAAATTGTAACTAAGGTCTGCTCAGCATATCTGCAGTAGAAATCACAGGTTGTCCCCGTGGGTGCTTGAGAAATGAAAACGGACCTAAACAGACGGATATTCTCTGAAACGTGCAATTATGTATAAGATAAGAATTCAAACTGATTTGCAGCATGCCTTCAAGTCGAAACAATGTTGGATAGTTTTTTTTGGAATAGTTAATCGGGGACCCAAGTTTGAATTCCCGTTGGGTTCATTAGATTCACTTAAACACAAATACATTTGGAGGAGGTATGAGTCCACCTCTTTCCCCCAGCTATGGGTTAATTAATTTTATTATTAAAACTATTATTATGTAAAAAATCTTACAATTTAAAATTATTTTCTGATTTTAAATAAGGTAGGAAAGTTAATGAAGAAAGTGTAGAAAACAAATCAATCAAATAATATATTGTGTGTGTGTGTGTGTGTGTAAGAGAGAGAGAGAGAGAGTAAGAGAGAGGGAGAGAGGTAAAAAGTAAGAGAGAGAGAGAGAAAGAGTAAGATAGAGAGAATGCAATAAAAACAACATCGAATATTTTTAAAAATCCTCCATCAGAAATTAACTCCTGTGTAGTTCTTTTGTACCTATTTTTATTTGTATTATAGATAAATAGATATGAATTATACTATATATATATATTATACTATATATATATACTCAGTTATAATCTGTGATTAAGGACAGAATGGTTAAATAATGTAAAGACGGATTTTTCCCAATCTCACCTTTACTTATGAAAATTATACTAAAACAGACTAACATACATAATAAAAAGTTCAAAGAAAACGGTTGAATTCCCTTCATTTTAACATCTCGTGACTTTGCATTACACATGAAAGAATTCTAAAAACTAAAATATTCTGTTAAACTTTTGAAATGATTTGTGAGTGTCTTTGTGGTTGCCAACACTGTTTGTTTATAGATACGTAATTTAGAATAAAGCTCATTTCGTCTTTTTGCCTTGACAAAGTCCATCACAGGACGAAACGTGTAGGGGATTTAAAATACAGTTTTCCTCTTGTCTTTATTTTATTTAACCATATATATATATATATATATATATATATATATATATATATATATATATATATTATACATGCATATATACTTAGCAGGGAAATACATATTTATATAAGGATTGCCTTATATAATCTAAATATTTTATTAATATTTTTTTTTTGCATGTACTGAAAAAATTACTCTCATGGGTCAACTTAGGTGTCGTACATTAAAAATGCCTCCTGGTTTTATTCTCCTGGGTAAACATAGGACAATATATTTCAAAAGTAGCTGAAATGAAATGTGCAATTAACGAAATTCTAAACTTAATAACACGAAACTTTCAAAAGTAGCCCAGTGAGTTATTTGCAACAGAATCCGACCACTCTATGACTATGACTATGACTGGCTCGCAAATCACGGAGGTGGTCTTCGTTGTATTTTGTATTTATTTAGGGTAGCATTTTAGAATAATGTGGCAAATTTACTGGGAACAAACTGCTTGCACTCAGATCGAAAATGGATTAAGCAACTACACAGCAGTAGTATGGAACGTAAGACAAGGATGAGTCTGCTGAACCCAGGTATTGAACGTACAACTTTTTTTGGATCAAGTCACTGGCTTCAATCAACACATTTATCCACTGGGACATATGTCTTTGTGGCTACAACAGAGGTGAACAAAATCTTCGAGAATTGAGTTAAAGGGAGATAATTTGACACTGAGACATATGAAGAGGCGTGGCTCGTGGAACAAGAACAATCTATCCCGTTGAACGAAATAAAAATAAGTATAACAGTCCGAATAATGGAAATAGTGTGGACAGAATTTATAGCAGACACGGAAAGGAGACTTGATAGCAGACACGGAAAGGTAACTACAAGACCTTCTACAGAAGGGAGCTAAAGAGAGTGACAAGAAAAGGCGAATTGGCATGGCAAAGAACACATTCCAGAAATAAATTTCGTTTTTGGAGGCATTAAAATTTATATTTTTTAAGGACCTAGTACCTGAAGAAGGCCAGAGCATACAATGGCGGAAACGTCGTGAAAATGACCACAAAGATGAGGATAATAGTCTGAATAATGTAAATAGTATAAAATTTATATATTTTAAACTTTTAAAAGTTTTTCTTTCATCTTATTGCTAATTTTGATAAAGCAATTTATTTTAAATTAAATGTCCGCTGCAGCATGTTGTCGATTACGACTCTGTACGGTAGTTTTCATCATATTTTAAACTCTTATTCTTTTATTATTTTGCTCCTTAATAATATTTTGTCTATCATAAAGCAATCTATAAAGTTTAACTTAAATGTTCCTTGCAGCTTGTTATCGTTTATGGCTCTACGGTATTTTTTTCATAATATTTTTCTTTTTAACTCATATTCTTTCATTATTCTCGCTCCTCATTAATATTTTTTGTCTATCATATTCTCTCACACTCAGTAATTTCTCGTGTCTCAGTGTATTTATTGCCTTGCTTGGGGGTAAAATGATAAATATATATATGTGAATTGTATTTGTCTATATTTCTGAGGTAGTATTTACAGTATTTACATTATTCGGACTATTGTCCTCATCTTTATTGCTATTTGTATGATGTTTCGGCCGTTGTACGCTTCGGCCTTCTTCAGGTGCTAGGAATTTCGAACCGAACCCTTTATTACAATCATTGGGGTATATCATTCTCATTCCTTGCGTAGTGTAGCCACTATTGGAAGTCATGAGTTATCTCCCTCTAATCCTGCAAATTATTGTTCACCACTGCTGTGGCCTGGTATTGAACTGACAACTCTTCGGGTCAAGTCACAAGAACTAACCAACGTCTTTATCCTTAAGAACACATGGCCCAGTGGATATAGAAGTTGGTTAGTTCCTGTGACTTGACCCAAAGAGTTGTGAGTTCAATACCAGGCTACAGCAGTGGTGAACAAGTAACTTACAGGGTTAGAGGGAGATAACTCATGATTACCAAAAGTGACACTACTATAGTTCGTATACCCCAGGGATTGTAATAAAAGGTTCGGATCGAAATTTCTAGAACCTGAAGAAGGCCGCAGCGTACAACGATCGAAACCTCGTATAAATAGCAACAAAAATGAGGACAATAGTCCGAATAATGTAAGTAGTGTAAATATTATGTTTTAAACTTTTAAAAGTTTTTCTTTCATCTTATTGTTAATTTTGATACAGCAATTTATTTTAAATTAAATGTCCGCTGCAGCATGTTGTCGATTACGACTCTGTACGGTAGTTTTCATAATATTTTTCTTTTAAACTCTTATTCTTTTATCATTTTGCTCCTTAATAATATTTTGTCTATCATATTCTCTCACATTCAGTAATTTCTTGCGTCTCAGTGGCGTTATTGCCTTGTTTGGGGTTAAAATGATAAAAATATACCTATGAATTGCTACAAAATTTGGGAAAGATAATGGAGTAGATTCCGGTTTAAGAACAACATTCCTATTCTTTTTCATGTACCGTGTTCCTTCAGGACGTAGGCGATCATGGACTTCCACGCGGCTCTGTATCTTGTCGCTCGTAAAATTCATCCTCTTGGGGTTTTTCCCTAACACCACTCTGCCTTCCATTTGCTCAGGCCTATCAAGTAGGTCTCGCGCTGCTTTCACCTGTCTCTCTTTTGTCTCTATCTAGCCTAAAAATATTTGTGTGAAGTTTGGTGAGAATCAGATAAAAATTGTGGATTTGTATAAAGGACATACAGGCAAATAAACAGACACACACACAAACATCTTGCCTTATATATATATATATATATATATATATATATATATTATCGATTTTCTGCACTACTGTAAGAACTGCAACCTTGAAACTTCTGAATATCGTTTCTTATGTCTTTGTCTATGAGTGTATCAAATTTGATTAAAATCGGACCACTCCTTCTATAACCCGATTTTTTCGATTATCGATATTTATCGGGGTTACCTCGACACAAAACCTAGCTAAGAACACTCGCAGATGCTTATAGTACAACTGTGTAAATTTTCAAGAAAATCGGTTCAGCCGTTTCGGAGTCTATAGGTAACGGATACACACAAACCCACACACACACACACATACACAAAGTTCCATTTGAACAAGCCCCTTGGGAGTAATATTGCAACAATAACCTGGAACCCCATCACTATTGCAAACATATTCGTGCTTAAAAACTTTAACTAAAAACTCGAATAAATATCAGACACATCACGATTGAAAGAACCAGGAGCGTACAAATAAAAAGATTAAAAAATGATACGGTTTCTTATTTCCCTAAAGCAGACTATAAAGACATATATTTTCTTTCTTTCTATCTTTCTTTCTTTTTCTTTCTTTCTATCTTTCTTTCTTTCTTTCTTTCTATCTTTCTTTCTTTCTTATAACGATGGTGTACGCTTTCTTTTTTTTCTCTTAAACCGAAAAATGTCTTTGATATATATTTTTCTGCTGTCCTCCACCAACTATCATAACGGAATGGTCTATTGTTTAACTTAGGCAAGAGCTGGGCATAATTCATCTTAATCGCTAACGGAGTAACAATGGTGATTATAATCCGATATAGTTTATCAAAAAATGCAATCAGTTAGATTAATAAAATTAATAATTAATTTAAAATGAATTGTTTTGACATCTCATATTGCTTTACATGCCATCAAAAAGACGGTCACATCACGAAAACTTTAGAACGAAATTTTCAAAAGTGAATTTTTTGAGCTCTACATTCTGACCATATATTTGAGCAAATTGCATATATTCATTGTGAATCTTCCAAAAATGTTGAATATATTCATCTACCCTGCCAATCAGCGCACCTGTGCTCGCAGTTAGGTAACCCCATCCGCAAAATACAAACACAGTATACTTTAGCGGAATGATAGCCGTAAAATAAAAATAAAAAGATAGTGACCCCCCCCAAAAAAGCCCCCCCCCCAAAAAAAAAAACAAATAAAAGGCGCAATATATACGATGATTGGTGCAGCTGTGTACATAAAACATTAGTGGTACTCCACCTGTCCTAATTACGTAACTATAACTTTTTCGTTTTTAGTTTGTTAGTGTTCACCTGTGTATATCTGCCGAGGTGATGGCCATCTTATTATGATGACAGTAAACAGTGCGAAAGTTAAAAAAATCTTTTCTTCTTTTTTTGACAGTAATGTTCACACTGCAAAACATCTTCGTCTTTTGGGCAAAGGTAGACGTTTACAGACTAAGAGGCACAGTTAATGTGTATAAGCCGGGGAAAATGACGGTTAACTCTAGACATAAAGAGGCTAAGTTTGTCGTGATTAGTGAAGCATAGGTTTCACACATCAGCGGTCAGTGGTATGCTCGAGTGGAACTTCCAACCAATGGAAGACGAAGGGAAAAAGGGTGGTTCGCTCCGAGGTGTGGAGCTTAGGAGGTCTTAGCTGTGAAGGTTAGGACAGGTAACTAGGGAATGTTGTTCATCTGAAAACTTTTCAAAGAAAAAGCGACAACGTAACAAAAGGCTTGCGACGTCTGTGAGAAAAAGAATGAGTGTGGCTCGATCTAATGTGAGAATATTGTTGGTTCCTAGCTGTGCAAGTTAGAACTGAGGTAACTAGGGAATGTAGTTCATGTGAACACTTTTCATGAAAAAACCGATAGCGTAACAAAAGGCTTGCGACGTCTGTGAGAAAGGGAATGAGTGTGGCTCGATATGATATGAGCATCTTGGTGGTTCCTAGTTGTGAAGGCTAGAATTGAGATAACCAGCTAATGCAGTTCATCTGAACACTTTTCAAGGAAAAAGCGATAGATATAACCATTTTTCTTAGTCAGGATAAACAATTATGCTTTGAATGAGTCGCCATGATTTGAACGTCTCTTTGGACTCAAAGTCACGCTAGGTTTCGAGAGGAATTCATATCTTGAAAGGCAATTAAACCGTTATCCTGTTACGTACAAAGAAATTTATATTAATATATATATTAATATAATATATAATATAATATTTATATTATATTAATATCAATAATTCGGGTTAAATTATTATGTGTATGAGAATATTATGGGTGGTTTAATGTATGAATGTGTATTTTTATCATTCGCACACATACTAAAGATACTGACTTATAAACACACACTTTCATATGTGATCTTCCCATACACATCATTAAAAAATCGTTCATTGTTTAACTACTACATACCTCAGTCAACATTCCAATATACCTTGAAATCTCACCTTTTTGATATTAAATAACCTACAGAGGTTGATATTCTGTTAAACAAAACTCAAATTCATACCCAGAATGAAGATATGTATAGATCGGTAGAGAGTGATAGAAGAGAAAAGAGAAATAGAGAGATTGAGTGAGGTTAATATAGAAAGAGACAGAGAAAGGAAGAAAGAAAGTGAAAGAGAAAGAGAGAGAAAAGGGATTAGTGCAATGGTTAAGAAAACAGATACAACTTTATGGGAATGACAATTCTTACAGTTAAACAATGTTCCAAAGATTACTTGTTTCCCTCTTAGTGTTGTCATTAACAATTTGCTTCTCCTGGGGGTTGGTAGAAGTGGTGGTGAGGAGGGGCGAGTACCTTAAGCCTAGATGATGTCTGATTTAATTAGAGAGTATCGACAAAAAACATCCATCTTGTGTGTCACTCTATTTTATACTTCGTCTTTCATTCATTCAAAATCCTCTGTTTATTCTTCAACTCTTTCACAGAATCTTTGCCAACATTCCTGGTTCCCAGTTTATCGTTTTCAGAAAACGCGTACGTTTATTTCCATTAGCAAAGCAGGTAGAAATATTTGGCACGAGTTTAAACCTCGACTTTGTCATGCCTAATAGTGACAGGTGTTGACGAACACCAATGTTCTTTCTTAAAGAACACGGGATATATCATTCGAGCCTAAGGCGCCTGTCAGAGATCACTTGCAAAACTTCTTCTTCTACTACTCCTTCTTGTTCTCTTTCTTCTCTAGTCCTGGGCATGACGATAAACTGCATCCGGCAGCAAGGCCTCTGATTGGGCAGGGTTGTGAGGAGCATGGAACCACCTCTTAATTGCTGTTGTTTCCAGGTCCATCCTGACCCGGAGTGATAGCACCTGTTAGGGTCCCAGCTATGGGTAAATAGTTAACCCCCAAACTGGGCCAAAACACTATGATAGTATAAACTTTTTTTATATAAATATATACATATAAAACGAATTTTATAGAAAATATACAGATTTGAAGGAAAAATATTACCAACAATACATTTTTGAAGAAAAAATTATTCTCAGCAAAACATTTATGAATACAAAACTAGAAAACATTTTCAGTTTCCTAAAATTAAAAAAAATAAAAGCAACATTTTTTTCCATTAAAATCTGATGAAATCAACTGTCTCACTGTAACCGAACATAAAGAAAAAAATTGGAAACCCCACCTTTTTGGCATTAAATAACCCAGAGAGGCTGATATGCCGTTAAACAAAGCAAAACTCAAACTCTCTTTCTTCTTCTACTGATTCTTCCTCTTCTGATTAAGCTACTTCTTCTTATTCTCCCCTTTTCTTCTTATTTTCTTACTCATCCTCCTCCTCCTTTATTCCTTTTCTTCTTCTTCTTCTTCTTCTTCTTCTTCTTCACTTTCTCTTCCTCCTCTTTCGTCTTCTCCTCCTTCTTTTCTTCTTTTCTTTCACTTCCTTCTCCTCCCACTTAGTTTTCTCCTCCTCCTCCTTCTCCTTATGCTGTTCTTCCTCCTCCTTCATTCTCTTCTTCTTCCTCTCCTCTTCTACTTTTTTCTCCACTTTTTCTTTCTTCTCCTTCATCTTCTCCTCCTTCTCCTTCTTTTCTTCTTTCTTCCACTTCCTTCTTCTCCTCCTCAGTTTTCTCCTCCTCCTTCTTCTCCTTATGCTGTTCTTGCTACTCCTTCTTTCTCTTCTTCTTCTGCCTCTCCTCTTCTATTTCTTTTCTCCACTTTCTCTTTCTTCTCCTTCGTCTTCTCCTCCTTCTTCTTCTTTTCTTCTTCTTTCTTCCATTTCCTTCTCCTCCTCCTTACTTTCCTCCTCCTCCTTTCCCTTCTTCTTCCTCCCAGCATCAATAGCAATGGACCATATATATAAATTTTTCTTAAGTCCGAGGTGAACTATCGTTTTAAATTTAAAAATAAAAGCAGAACTTATTCCTCATATGATTGTCTTCACAATAATTATTTTAGATCCTTGATAAATGATCGTGAATGAAGCATTTTTTAAAAAAATTGGAATCAGAAAGAGAAAAAATGAAATTTCTAGGGGACATAATGAGAACAGAGGGTTGAAGAATTTGACACTCGCAGGACATGCAGAGAGAAGCAAATGAAAACAGAGTAAACTATCTAACGGGACTATATAATGACTGGCAGAATAAGAACACTGAGAGAGATGCCGAAAAAGACAAACGTCAATCAGAGCTATGCTAGGAATTTGTGGAGAGCCATGATCACCTATGTCCTGAAGACGGCCGACTGATGAATGTTTTGAATATTTTTACAACACGCAGAATTTATTGAAAGCAAGAGGAACAGAGGAAAGCATAAGAACACTGACTGGGAGCGATGGCAAAAAAAGAAAAGAAAAAAAAAGAAAAAAGTCACTAAAAGTGGCAACGAATTAGATGTTGGGGAGGGCCATGATCGCTCACGTCTTGTATGGTATATAAGTATGTGCTTGTAAATATGTGCATGAGGAACAAAGAAATGTGACTTATTGAATAGCATTATATGTTAATAGAGCTTAGAATCATTTTCAAATTATTAGAACCTTGACTAATTTCTCGCTATTTTCTAACAGACAGCGTGCCCAAAACTGCGTGTAGTTTCAGATGGCAACTCACCTATAAGAAAGTGCTACAACTTAAAGCTTGAAATTCAGTGTATGTCATTTCGCCCAAGTGTAAAGAACGTTGTTTTTCATAACGTAAAACATATTGGATTTCATGCCAAAGAAAGTGTACTTGTGGGGAATTTTCCTGCACTACTTTATTAAAAATAAATCAGCATCTGAAGCACGTAATTCTTCTTGAGAATGACGGCGACCATGCTCTGTTGGAAACGACATGCAGATATTGGTTTAGACGCTTAAAAAATAATGATTTTGATGTTGAAAATAAAGAACGCTCTGGCGCACCTGAAAAGTTTGAAGACAAAAAACACTGGATGAAATTCGACCGAAACTCTCACGGGAAATCCCTATTGACTGCAACTAATGCTTTTGAGCCGAGCATTAAAGAAAAAAAAAAGCAGAGACACGACGAAGTGAATTTGCAACATGTCACCACACGTCTACATGTTGCAAAACGGATGAAAAACTACTTAGAAACGGTTAAATGGGAAGTTCTACCCCATCTGCCGTATTTACCAGATATTGCCTCGTCTAATTATCACTTGTCCCGATCGATGACTCATGGCCAGGCTGAGCAGAAATTTCAGTCTTATAAAGATGAAAAAAATGAGTTGACTCGTGGTTAGCCTCAAAATGTGTGTCGTTTTTCCGACGTGGAATTCAAATGCTACCAGCGATGGACAATACGTTTAGTGACATGTTTCTTATTAATTTTCGTAAATAAAACATTACTTTTCATGAAAAATCGGCGATAAGAAGACCATATTTACCAGACATTGCCTCGTTCAATTATCACTTGTTCCGATCGATGGCACATGGCCTGGCTGAGCAGCACTTTTAGTTTTAGAAAAAGTAGTGTCTAGCGATGGATAATACATTTAGTGATATGTTTCTTATTAATTTTTGCAAATTAAACCTTACTTTTCATAAAAAATCAGCGAGAATATATACAAGGTCTTTTATAGCGTTAGATCAGAACACTTCAATAACGCTGGTTTTCGTAACGTTAATCTGAAAGGAACTTTTGATAACTCGCTATTTACGAGTTACAATATTTGTTATCTTCGCGTAAAGACAACTTATTAAACGAATCCTTCGAATAATACCGAATAATATATTCGGAATAATTCTCTCGAGTAATTCAATTAGAGACAAACTCTTAATGGCGTACAACACCGGAATGATACAAATCACCGAACATCCTGAATACTAAATACACAGTATACAGAATACACGGAATACAGAATACACTGAATACAGAATACACTGAATACTGAATACAGAATACACTGAATACTAAATACACTGAATACTGAATACACTGAATACGGAATACACTGAATACGGAATACACTGAATACAGAATACACTGAATACGGAATACACTGAATACGGAATACACTGAATACAATGAATACAGAGTACACGGAATACAGAATACAGTGAATACGGAATACACTGAATACTGAATACACTGAATACTAAATACACTGAATACAGAATACACGGAATACTAAATACACTGAATACAGAATACACGGAATACAGAATACAGTGAATACGGAATACACTGAATACTGAATACACTGAATACACTGAATACAGAATACACTGAATACGGAATACACTGAATACAGAATACACTGAATACAGAATACACGGAATACAGAATACAGTGAATACAGAATACACTGAATACAGAATACACTGAATACAGAATACACGGAATACTAAATACACTGAATACGGAATACACTGAATACGGAATACACTGAATACGGAATACAGAGTACACGGAATACAGAATACAGTGAATACGGAATACACTGAATACTGAATACACTGAATACTGAATACACTGAATACAGAATACACTGAATACGGAATACACTGAATACAGAATACACGGAATACAGAATACAGTGAATACGGAATACACTGAATACTGAATACACTGAATACTGAATACACTGAATACGGAATACACTGAATACTGAATACACTGAATACAGAATACACGGAATACAGAATATAGTGAATACGGAATACACTGAATACTGAATACAATGAATACAGAATACAGAATTGTCCAGTATTCACTGGCATATAAAAGGACCTATGCTTCTTTTATAACATTTGATCAAAACTTCATTTCGTGTCCCACTTCTATGGCGTTGGTTTTCGTAACATTAATCTGAAGAGAACTTTTGGTAACTCGCTATTTACGAGTTATAATATTTGTTATCTTCGCGTAAAGACAACTTAACAAACGAATCCTTCGAATAATACCGAATAATATATTCGGAATAATTCCCTCGAGTAATTCAATTAGAGACAAGCTCTTAATGACGTACAACACCGGAATGAGACAAATCACCGAACACCCTAAATACTAAATATTGGATACACAGAATATCTAGAATACTGTGGTAAACAGAATACAGCCAGACTTCTGTCTGAGTGCTTTATGTACTATTTGATATGATAGCACAATTCATTCAACGGTTACGTTTGTTGCCTGGAGGTAAGTGTTCAACCACACGTGTCATTTTCTTCTTACATAACAAGGTCCTAATAAATATCGTTTGTAAGTTGAACCAAGTATCATCCAAGTCCCTAAAGGAAACGGCACGTAGCATAGCATAATAAATAATGGTATTTTTCACAAAATATCTAAAAATAAAAAGATGGCGTAACACTAGTATTAAAAGAATAACCAGGAAATTGTCTGTTTGTGAACATCTTGTTCATGTATAGATAAAAGTGCATTTATACGTTCTTTGAAAAAGCCATTCGCATGCTTACAAATATTTATGTCGGTAATAAAATGAAGGGAAAATATAAGTTAGCCCATCTGCTTTCCACCTGCTGTGATTGACTCACGGATATTGCCCTGTGATTGAGTCAGGGGTGGAACATAAGTGTCTTTTTATTCTTGAATCATTGTGGCTTATCTGATGTAAATAACTGAAGGAAGGAAGGAAGGAAGGAAGGAAGGAAGGAAGGAAGGAAGGAAGGAAGGAAGAGGATATCTGAAGATCGAAAGAAGTGGGGTGAAGAAGAAAAAGTAGAAAAAGAGAGATATTTAGAGAAAGAAAGAAAAGAAAATGATCAGGGAAAAAAGAGTTTGTGTTTGAGTTTTGTTTAACGGCATATCAACACCTCTGTGGGTTATTTAATGCCAAAATGTCGTGTTTTAAGGTATTTCTTTAATGTTCAGTTATAGTAAAAAGGTTGATTTAGTCAGATTTTGATGAAATGCTTCTTAGTTTAGAAACTGAAAATATCTTCTAATTTTGTTTTAAAAAATATATTGCTGCTAAAATATTTTTTTCCTTCAAGAATGTTATGATAATTTTTTTTCTTCAAAAATGTGTTGTTGGTAATATTTCTCATTCAAAAATGTATATCTATATCTATAAAATTGACGAGGGTGGACGTTGTGTAAGTATTTGTTTGTTTGATAGAGTTGACTTAGCATCTGCATTTTCTGGTCTAGCTCGATGGGAGTTGCACTCAGATGTAGATCAAAATTTTAGAACGTTAACGACACCTTGAAATCTTTCAGAAAGCCAAAATTAGGGGTAGAAAAATATATATTATCACCCCACAAAGTCAGGGACCAGTTTATGTATTGATAATAATATATAATCGATCACCCCATTTAATATTATCTGTATCTATATCCAATAGAGTTATTCTACATTGTTATCTATATCTATAAGAGTGACGAGGATGGACGTTGTGTAAGTATTTGCTATGTAAATTCATCAAATGTTTTTTTATTCTTATTATTCCTTAAACTACCCCAGTGAAACCGGACTGAACTGCTAGTTTTTCTATAAAAGTCTATTTTTATACTTTCATAATGTTTTGACCTCAGTTTTGGGGGATATAACTATTTACCCATAGCTGGGACCCTAACAGGTGCTATACTCCGGGTCAGGATGGACCTGGGACAACAGCAATAAAGAGGTGGTTCCAAGCTCCTCACAACCTCCAAATCAGAGGCCTTGCTGCCGGATGCAGTTTACGGTCGTACCCAGAAATAAAAAAAGAGAGGCGCACAGAAAAATAATGGGTGAAAAAATTCGAAGGAAAGAAAGGAAGTGAAAAAATGAAAGTCGACAATAGAGATAGAAAAGGAAATAGAAAAAAGTGGGAAAGAGAAAGAGAAAGTGAGGAAGAGAAAGAGAGTGTGACACTTTGAAAAAAAAAGGACAAAGGAAATTAAGTAGGAAAGGGGAGAGAGGAAGAGAGTAATTAGAGAGGAAAAAATATAATGTGGAAGCGAGAAAAACTGTGTGCGTATGTGTATGCAAGAGAGTGGGTAATGATTGCAGATTAATGTATTCAAAAAATAATAGAGACAGCATGTATGAGAAGTGAGTGAGAGAGAGAGAGAGTGAGATAGAGCGAGAGAGAGACAGAGAGAGAGAGAGAGGGAGAGGAAGAAACAACGAATGAAAAAATGAAATGGAACGAAAAAAAAAAGAACGAAATACGAAGAAGAGAAAATGAAAGAGAACGAAGATTTAGCGATAGATAGATAGATAGATAGATAGATAGATAGATAGATAGATAAGTGAAGATAGATAAGATAGATAGATAGATAGATAGATAGATAGATAGATAGATAGATAGATATGACCAGACTGAAATAGATAGATAGATAGATAGATAGATAGATAGATAGATAGATAGATAGATAGAAGAGACTAAGATAGATAGATAGATAGATAGATAGATAGATAGATATGACCAGACTGAAAAAGATAGATAGATAGATAGATAGATAGATAGATAGATAGATATGACCAGACTGAAAAAGATAGATAGATAGATAGATAGATAGATAGATAGATAGATAGATAGATATGACCAGACTGAGATAGATAGATAGATAGATAGATAGATAGATAGATAGATAGATAGATAGAAAGAAATAAGGAAGGAAAGAAAGAAAGAAAGAAAGAAAGAAAGATATGCCAAGAGAGAAAAGAGAAAGAGAGAAAATGAGAGACACTAAAGATCGATGGGGTAGAGAGTAAAATACCCGATTTTATATTCTTGCCCTAAAACTTTTTCAATAATGCAAAATAATTAAATTTTATGGATTTATTTAATCGTTCTGATGTTTTTGATCATCTGGTTTTTTTTTCGAATTTTATATAATTATTTTTATAACTTTATCAAAAAAAGGTTTATTGAACTTTATATTTTTGAATAATATAATTGACTTTTATATTCTTTTTTTCCTTGATAAAATGTTCTTTGAAGCTTTAAAATAAAAAGTTATTTCATATTTAAACTGTTTCTTAACATCGTTCTGATCCTTATGCTCGCTAATATATATATATATATATATATATATATATATATATATATATATATATATATATAAACTTATTTATAAATGGAACTTTGTCTGTGTATGTGTGTGTGTGTGTGTGTGTGTGTGTCCGTTACCTATAGACTCCGAAACGGCTAAACCGATTTTCTTGAAAATTTACACAGTTGTACTATCAGCGTCTGCGAGTGTTCTCAGCTAGATTTTGTGTCGAGGTACCCCCGATAAATATCGAAAATCGATAATCGAAAAAATCGGGTTATAGAAGGAGTGGTCTGAGCTTAAACAAATTTGATACACTCATAGTCAAAGACATAAGAAACGATATTCAGAAGTTTCATGGTTGCAGTTCTTACAATAGTGCAGAAAATCGATAATATATATATATATATATATATTTATATATATATATATATATATATATATATATATATATATATAAAAGGCAAGATGTTTGTGTGTGTGTCTGTTTATCTGTCTGTATGTCCTTTATACAAATCCACAATTTTTATCCGATTCTAACCAAACTTCACACAAATATTTTTTAGGCTGAGTCTGAGCTCCAGGACCATGGATTAGTTTTAAAGCTTTCATTACACCCTAGCAACGCCGAGCTATACTGCTAGTATATATATATATATATATATATATATATATATATATATATATATATGAAAAACTGATAAGCAGTCAGACAGACAAAAAGAAATAAAGAAACCACAGACTGAGTGAGATTAATTAAGGATTGTCAGGAGAAAGACAAAAATGTTAAATTGTCAAATATCTATCAAAATGTGATTGCTTGCATTTACAGTAGGATAACAAAATGGATCTGAGCGTGTTCAACATTTAGCATCGAGTTTAAATAAAAAGATCTTCACACAGTAGGTTGAACACCTCATGTTTTGAAAAGGTCATTATGATCGGGTTAAGACCTTTCCAATAATTTCTTATACGAACAACACTTACAGCTCAGAGGGTATTTATACCCACAATATCTCGGCAAATTTTCTTCTTTACGCCATGTCCCTACAGATCGTAGGCGATCATAGCCCTCCACGCCTCCCTATCCCTGGAGGCTCTTAGCACGCTTTCTCCTGTTACCCCATCCAAACCACGCTCTGCCATCCACTTGCTCACGCACGTCAAGTATGTTACTCGCAGTTTTCCCCTGTCTTTCTTTCCCTGTATCTGACCTGTGAGTATTAGATTCTCCAAGTCTTCATGATATATATATAATATTTATTTAAAATTTATAACTTAAGTATGTTATAACATCACTACAACCAAATCCTCCCAACAGGAGAGACATTGCTATGTAGTCTGTGAGGACCAATCAAAATACAAGGAAATGCTAATTTGAAAAACATGGCAACATACCTTAAAAACTGTTGTAAGGTTCTCCCTTTTCATAAAGATGGACTCGTTCAGCGTATAGTTATACCACAGCTATAGAAACGAGACTAAAGAATCCCGCGTTTTCACGCGGTGATTGCTTTGACACGGCCAGCTCTCTGCTTTCGGGCAGAGAGCATTAACCCAGTCGTGGCGCCGCCGAAGGGTTGAGTCACGATGGGGCAAAATTAGACAGATAATTTAGCTGGGCGATATAGCCCGGAGGACCCATGTTAAAAAGACCTTGTGCCACATTTTGCTCTAGTGGGAGAGTAAATAAATACCGAATTCCGCGTTTTCACACAGTGATACCTTTGACACTGTCAGCTCTCTGCCTTCGGGCGGAGTGCATTAACCCAGTCGTGGATCCGCCGAATGGTAGAGTCACGACTGGGCAAAATTAGATATTTTTGGCTGGGCTATATGGCCTGGAGAACCAACGTTAAAAAAGCATTGTGCCACATTTTGCCCTAGTGGGAGGATAAATAAATACAGAATACCGCGTATTCACAGAGAGTTAACCGGAGAATATGAGATTCCAGAGAGAGATTAGCAGTCAGTACAAAATAGTACATAGTACTACACTCAACGAGAAGATTATTACGCAGGACACGTCAGCTTCTGATGCGGACATAATATATTACGGCCTACCTCCAGAGACTTGTACATATACTTTTTACTAACCCGTATTCCTGGACTTGCATCAATACACTTATTTTCTATCTCAATTACTGGTCGTTGTTCATTTATTTGTGCGGGTCCCATTCCCGGGATCCACAACACCTGGGCTACTAATCTTCATTCAAGTCTGTATCGTTACGTTAATACACTTATTTTCTATCTCAATTACTGGCCGTTGTTCATTTATTTGTACGGGTCCCATTCCCGGGATCCACAACACCTGGACTACTAATCTTCATTCAAGTCTGTATCCTTACGTTAATACACTTATTTTCTATCTCAATTACTGGTCGTTGTTCATTTATTTGTGCGGGTCCCATTCCCGGGATCCACAACACCTGGACTACTAATCTTCATTCAAGTCTGTATCCTTACGTTAATACACTTATTTTCTATCTCAATTACTGGCCGTTGTTCATTTATTTGTGCGGGTCCCATTCCCGGGATCCACAACACCTGGACTACTAATCTTCATTCAAGTCTGTATCCTTACGTTAATACACTTATTTTCTATCTCAATTACTGGCCGTTGTTCATTTATTTGTGCGGGTCCCATTCCCGGGATCCACAACACCTGGGCTACTAATCTTCATGCAAGTCTGTATTGTTACGTTAATAGACTCATTTTCTATCTCAATTACTGGTCGTTGTTCATTTATTTGTGCGGGTCCCATTCCCGGGATCCACAACACCTGGACTACTAATCTTCATTCAAGTCTGTATCCTTACGTTAATACACTTATTTTCTATCTCAATTACTGGCCGTTGTTCATTTATTTGTGCGGGTCCCATTCCCGGGATCCACAACACCTGGACTACTAATCTTCATTCAAGTCTGTATCCTTACGTTAATACACTCATTTTCTATCTCAATTACTGGTCGTTGTTCATTTATTTGTGCGGGTCCCATTCCCGGGATCCACAACACCTGGACTACTAATCTTCATTCAAGTCTGTATCCTTACGTTAATACACTTATTTTCTATCTCAATTACTGGTCGTTGTTCATTTATTTGTGCGGGTCCCATTCCCGGGATCCACAACACCTGGACTACTAATCTTCATTCAAGTCTGTATCCTTACGTTAATACACTTATTTTCTATCTCAATTACTGGCCGTTGTTCATTTATTTGTGCGGGTCCCATTCCCGGGATCCACAACACCTGGGCTACTAATCTTCATGCAAGTCTGTATTGTTACGTTAATAGACTCATTTTCTATCTCAATTACTGGTCGTTGTTCATTTATTTGTGCGGGTCCCATTCCCGGAATCCACAACACCTGGACTACTAATCTTCATTCAAGTCTGTATCCTTACGTTAATACACTTATTTTCTATCTCAATTACTGGCCGTTGTTCATTTATTTGTGCGGGTCCCATTCCCGGGATCCACAACACCTGGACTACTAATCTTCATTCAAGTCTGTATCCTTACGTTAATACACTTATTTTCTATCTCAATTACTGGCCGTTGTTCATTTATTTGTGCGGGTCCCATTCCCGGGATCCACAACACCTGGACTACTAATCTTCATTCAAGTCTGTATCCTTACGTTAATACACTTATTTTCTATCTCAATTACTGGCCGTTGTTCATTTATTTGTGCGGGTCCCATTCCCGGGATCCACAACACCTGGACTACTAATCTTCATTCAAGTTTGTATCCTTACGTTAATACACTTATTTTCTATCTCAATTACTGGCCGTTGTTCATTTATTTGTGCGGGTCCCATTCCCGGGATCCACAACACCTGGACTACTAATCTTCATGCAAGTCTGTATCCTTATGTTAATACACTTATTTTCTATCTCAATTACTGGCCGTTGTTCATTTATTTGTGCGGACCCCCTTTCCGGGATCCACAACACCTGGACTACTAATCTTCATTCAAGTCTGTATCCTTATGTTAATACACTTATTTTCTATCTCAATTACTGGCCGTTGTTCATTTATTTGGGTGGGTCCCATTCCCGGGATCCACAACACCTGGACTACTAATCTTCATTCATGTCTGTATCGTTACGTTAATACACTTATTTTCTGTCTCAATTACTGGTCGTTGTTCATTTATTTGTGCGGGTCCCATTCCCGGGATCCACAACACCTGGACTACTAATCTTCATTCAAGTCTGTATCCTTACGTTAATACACTTATTTTCTGTCTCAATTACTGGTCGTTGTTCATTTATTTGTGCGGGTCCCATTCCCGGGATCCACAACACCTGGACTACTAATCTTCATGCAAGTCTGTATCCTTACGTTAATACACTTATTTTCTATCTCAATTACTGATCGTTGTTCATTTATTTGGGTGGGTCCCATTCCCGAGATCCACAACACCTGGACTACTAATCTTCATTCATGTCTGTATCGTTACGTTAATAAACTTATTTTCTATCTCAATTACTGGCCGTTGTTCATTTATTTGTACGGGTCCCATTCCCGGGATCCACAACACCTGGACTACTAATCTTCATTCAAGTCTGTATCCTTACGTTAATACACTTATTTTCTATCTCAATTGCTGGTCGTTGTTCATTTATTTGTGCGGGTCCCATTCCCGGGATCCACAACACCTGGACTACTAATCTTCATGCAAGTCTGTATTGTTACGTTAATAGACTCATTTTCTATCTCAATTACTGGTCGTTGTTCATTTAATTGGGCGGGTCCCATTCCCGGTATGCACAACAAAAACAATTTATTAGTGCATTAATGATAATGTTTGACGAAAATCAAAATCAGTATTACTAACTGACTATTAATTTCACTTTAAAATAAAAATAAAAATTCATTTTAAAAAATCATTACGAGTTCATGCTAGAAATTACAAATTTCAAATTATAAATTTAACTAAGCAGCCTGTTTAAAGTATTATAACATATTTTTCGGTATGTCCCAAAGTTTTGGAACCGCACGCATGGGCAGTGAGTCAAATTTTTTGCGCATGCGTTGTTTACGTGCAATCTGGAAAATGAAACAAGAAAACGGGTAAAATGATGACGTATAAATAACTGAAGCCTTTCTAATTAAAATGCAGCTCCGTTTGTCTGATTGTCTAATTAGGACCGATGAGAGTAGGATTCTGTTTTTCTTTTTCGGTCATCTACTGAATTCGGAATGAGCCGTGCTCAAATTCCAGTCAAGTTCGTTTCAGACACTTACGAGCAAATAGCCTTTGGGAAGGTATGAATCCATCTCTTCTCTTTTGTTGAATCCCAGGACAGAGTGGGTTCTGTAGCGTTGGATGGAAACCATCTACGGTAAGTAAAAAATAGCAACCTACTGTTAGAAGATCTTTTGCCTAGTCAGTCATTAATCGAAAAAGACAAAATCTCGTATGACACTTAACTAACTGACTGACTGAATCCTTCGCGTCCCCTGGATCGTCCTCTTCGCAAGTACAAGAATAATTGAAGGAGAACAGGCATTTTATTGATACAAAATATCGGGAAAAGTTGCGAAAATGCACGCCTAAATGAACGACAGTGCCCTTGTCCTTGTACATGAGAATATAGGCGGGAAAATGAGATATGACTCTGCGTAATGGCTCTGTATTAATAAAAACGATATAGAAAGCAAATGTTAAGAAGGGAATACAATAATAAACTGATATAAATAAAATAAAACTACAAAACAGATTTATAGCGAGAAAGAAAACAAACGGAAGAGATAAAAAAAACTTGCCTGATGCTCGCATTAAATATGGCGGAGATTGTCCTTCAATTGGCATCAACCCAATACAAATTTTATGTTTCCTTTTTCCATTAAACGACATGTTCAACCAATCCGAATTATAATTAGAGAAGTCTTAAAGAGGAATCTTATGGTATCTGCTTGAAACCCATCGCTTTGTCATCTGGGAATCCAATAAAATGGAGGCTTTTGTATTTGGTGCGGAACAGTTGCTCAAATTTTGTTCCTTCATCTCGCCACTTCCGACTGCGTTTTAATTCGGACCAAAATCTTAATGATGCTTACATTATTTTGGTTTCCTTTAAGATGCTAGCAATATTCTGTTTTCTTCTATAACATATTTTTGAATGTAGAAAGAAAGTTGCTTTTCTTTCTTTGGAATTCGAAATGCTTGTGTGTACCAAAGATTTCTCTTATATTTTCCGTCTGTATATCAACCAATCTGATTCTTAGAATTCTCATTGTATTCTTTCTTTCTTTCTTTTTGTTTTATTCTTCTTTTTCCTCCCGTCGTTTGTTTCCTTCATTTATTTTTCTTATTTTTTCAATCTTCATATTTCTTCCATACCTTCCTTTATTTATTTGACTAGCAGTATAATCCGACGTTGTTTAGGTGTAATGAAAGCTTTAAAACTAATCCATAGTCCTGGAGCTCAGACTCAGCCTAAAGAATATTTGAAATAATAAAATAATTGCGACAATTTACCAATCGCACCTAGTATATATATATATATATATATATATATATATATACTAGCAGTATAGCCTGGCGTTGCTCGGGTGTAATGAAAGTTTTAAAACTAATCCATGGTCATGGTCCTGGAGCTCAAACTCTTTGGACGTTGGCACGAAAGACTAAAAAGCAATAGTTGTTTCCAGTTATAGTGAAACCGTAGACTGAAAGAAAATGAATGGATGTAAATCACATTTTGATTTCCTGGTATCGATATCAAATAATGTTTTTCGTTGTAAACTGAATTTTGAAGCCTAAATAAGTTTTCTGAGTAAATGGTATCATGGCTGAGACTAAGAATTGTAATTATACCTACTTAGAGCCAAACCCGAAGCAGAAACTAAAATAAAGGGCTGAAAAAAATACAGACATACAGTCAGATAAACAGACACACACACAAACATCTTGCCTTTTAAATATCTATATATTATCGACTTTCTGCACTATTATAAGAACTGCAACCTTGAAACTTCTGAATATCGTTTCTTATGTCTTTGTCTATGAGTGTATCATATTTGATTTAAATCGGAACACTCCTTCCATAACCTGATTTATTCGGTTATCGATTGTCGATATTTATCGGGGGTAACTCGACACAAAACCTAGCTAAGAGCACTCGCAGACGCTTATAGTACAACTCTATTAAATTTCAAGAAAATCGGTTCAGCCGTTTCGGAGTCTATAGTAACGGATACACACACACGCACACAAAGTTCCATTTATAAATAAGTTTAGATTTATTTTTATTTTCTTCTTAGTTGTTATAATTATTTATTCTATCATTCTTTCTTTCTTTCTTTCTTTCTTTTTGGATCTTTCCTCCTGCTTATTTCGATATTCCTTTCTTTTCTTATAGTTTTCTTTCTTTCTTTCTTTCTTTCTTTTTAGATCTTTCCTCCTGCTTATTTCCATATTCCTTTCTTTTCTTATAGTTTTCTTTCTTTCTTTCTTTCTTTCTTTCTTTCTTTCTTTCGTGATCTGTCTTCTTATTTATTTCTTTACTTCGCCCTTTTCTTTTATTTTCTTTCTTGATTGTTTCTTTTTTTCTTTCTTTTTTAGATCTTTCCTCCTGCTTATTTCGATATTCCTTTCTTTTCTTATAGTTTTCTTTCTTTCTTTCTTTCTTTTTGGATCTTTCCTCCTGCTTATTTCGATATTCCTTTCTTTTCTTATAGTTTTCTTTCTTTCTTTCTTTCTTTCTTTCTTTCTTTCTTTCTTTTTGGATCTTTCCTCCTGCTTATTTCGATATTCCTTTCTTTTCTTATAGTTTTCTTTCTTTCTTTCTTTCTTTCTTTCTTTTTGGATCTTTCCTCCTGCTTATTTCGATATTCCTTTCTTTTCTTATAGTTTTCTTTCTTTCTTTCTTTCTTTCTTTCTTTCTGTTTAGATCTTTCCTCCTGCTTATTTCCATATTCCTTTCTTTTCTTATAGTTTTCTTTCTTTCTTTCTTTCTTTCTTTCTTTCTTTCTTTCGTGAATCTGTCTTCTTATTTATTTCTTTACTTCGCCCTTTTCTTTTATTTTCTTTCTTGATTGTTTCTTTCATTCTTTCTTTCTTGCTCTTATTATTTACTTTTAGATTTTTCCCTCCTATTTTTTATTTCCTTATTTTTTCATTCCTTATAGTTTCCTTTATTTCTTTCTTTCTTTCTTTTTAGATTTTTCCTTTTATTCATGTCTTTTGTTCTTTCTTGGCTTAGAGTTTCGTTCTTTTTTACTGTTCTTCATTTTAAAATTTTTCACCCATTTATTTCCTTGCTGCTTTCTTTCCCGATTGTCCCATCTCTTTCTATTTATTTGTTTTTTCTTCTTTCTTTCTTTCTTTCTTTCTTTCTTTCTTTCTTTCTATTTCATTTTCCTTCTTTTCATTTCCTTACTTCCTTCTTTTCATATACTTTCCTGTCTTTATTTTTTCTTTCTTTCATTTATTCATTCTTTTTCTTTCTTTCTTTCTTTCTCCGTCTTTCTTTTCCTAGAATGTCTTATCTTTATTTTCTTTCTTTCTTTCTTTCTTTCTTTCTTTCTTTCAGTTAATTTCTTTCTTTCTTTCTTTCTTTTTCATTTTTCTTCCTTTTTATTTCCTTATTTCCCTCTTTTCCTAGAGTTTCTTATCTTTATTTCTTCATTTTTCTTTCATTTTGTATTTCTTTCTTTTATTTTATTTTTTTACTTTTTCCTCCTATTTCTTTCTTTCGTCATTCTTTCCTTTCTTTTTCTTTCAACAAAAACTTGGAGAGTTGAGTCAATAAAAAGAATTAACTGAAAACAGTTATCCAAAAATATAAAAAAAAGCATGTTATGTGGAATTAGTACAATCTACCCTCGTTGACTAAATAATGTGTTCGGTTTGCAATTTCAACGTATATCATATGAAGAACGCAGACCTCTCCAACAGCCAAACCGTCGTGAATATGGCAATAAAGATGAGGAAATCAGGCCAAACCATGTCAATAGTGTAAACAATCAATGAATACAGACAGAAAACTTCCCTCCATAATTAAATCGTATTTTATGATTTGGTCCCCCTCCCCCTGTTTCCTGCAGAAATATTGAACAACCAGTGCTTCAAATTACACTCGGAGCCCTAACCTAAAATGAAGCCTGTTTAATAATGGGTTTCTGGCAGTCTAAGAAAATTTCTTAGTAAATTTAAATCTAAAAGTACGGTTAATATGAAAGGGTATGTTTGATATCACAGTTGCCCACTGTTTTCTCTTATGAATACTGAATTGTTTCAGATGTGGCTTTCTGATACCCGCCCCCGGTGCCAGCAAATTTCATAACTTTTATGTCAACATACCGTGCATGGTGACACAGTGGATATCGGCTCGAAACGAAAAATCGGAAAGCCGAGTACGACGCGCAAATATTATTGAGAGAGGTATTAATCCGTCGATTCTCTCTCCAGCCTTTTACTGTGAAACCAATAAAATGTAAACTCAACTTCTACTCTAACAGCTTCTTTTCTCGTAATTCCCGCCTGTGGAATTCCCTTCCGTTTACCTGCTTCCCCGACAACTACAATATCCAAGAATTTAAATGTAAAGTCAATAGTCATCTCCTATCTCAATAACTTGCATCCTCTATCTCATGCTCCCTTCTCCGTCCATCCACTCTGATCAGTATTCTCATCCTTCTCTTACTCACTTCCTGACACCCCCTATAACCTATCACTCTTTCTCATGACTTTCCTCCTATGTAAACCCCTGCAAAACAGTGGCAGTAAAATGACTTGCTTGGGGCGATTCGATTATAAAAAAATTCCCTTCCATTTACTTACTTCCCCGACAGCTACAATCTGCAAGAATTTAAATGTAAAGTCAATAGTCATCTCCTATCTCACTAACCTGCATCCTCTCTCTCTCATGCTCCTTTTTCCGTCCACTCCACTCTCATCAGTATTCTCATCCTTCTCTTACTCACTTCCTGACACCCCCTATAACCTGCCACTCTTTCTCATAACTTTCCTCCTATGTAACCCCCTGCACACCAGTGGCGGTAAACTGCCTTGCTTGGGGCGATATAATTATAAAGAAAATACAGAACAAACTACATTCTATAGTCTTCGGTTGGCAGAAAGTAATGGCAATCTACTGCTGAAAACCTTCCGCCCAGTCAGTCGTAACTCTTTCAAGACATGATTGCCCAAGTGTGTATCATGTATGACATTTAAATGACTGATCTGAATAAAAAGAATGAATAGCAGGACAGATTGGGTTCTACATCCTTAGTTGGCAACCAGTCTACAGCAAAAAGTAATGGCAACCTACTGTAGAAAAATCTTCTGTCCAGTCAGTTTTGTCTCTTTCGAGGTTGAATCAATTTACTAATTGACCACTTTTTGAGTGATTCTGCGTAATTCGGCAACGCCTAGTGCTCTGAAGCGGGTGGTTTTATCATTTACCCAGTCTCTCTGCGATCTGGGTTATCTAACATTGGCTGACAACATTTAAATGCAAAAATTGATGAGTATGAGGCTGGAAATTCCACCCACTAAAAAGCCTACTTGCGAAAGAAACATTAGCATGGCAAGCCCTATACACAGCATGGCCTCGTAGCTCACATTCCACCCTATATCTATGTCTATCTCGCTCGCTGTTTTTTATTTGCTGAAGATATGAAACGTTCAGATGGCCGACATTCATTATAGAAGAAAAACACTAAAGTATTGATATCAGGTCGGCCACAAAGTGAAGCCCTAGTTTTTATTAAGTACTATTACAAGATGTCTGACGGCTCAAAATTCCATTTTGTTCATGTTATTTGACAATGGCCCATTCCATCTTTGGATTAAACCCTTTAATGTACTTCTTCAAAATCAGTTTCCAATACTTAATTTACCGACAAATAGATATATTTTTTGCGCCATAGGCATACAGCAAAAAGAAAAAAGAAAAAAGGAAATTAGAAAGACATTAATAAATTCTCATAGCCTGGCCAAATCCTGTATATGGTATCTATTATTCGAAACACTTGGAGCCATGTCTCTTCAGTGACTATAGCCTCGCAGAACTTCTTATTCTTACTTAGGAATGTTTCTCTTTTAATTATCTCTCGCATTTTCGATATGCCATCCATTTACACAAACTCGTTAAGTAGACTGATCATAGCTCTCCACAACTTCCAATTTTTGCATCTGTTTCTCTTAGTTCTTGTTACGCCATCCATATACACAGACTTATTAATTCGGTTGATCATATCTCTCCACAACTTCTTTGGTCGTTCATGGTGTGTTGATCGATGTGTGCACGGTTTGCTCAAAGTATTGACATGTGACAGGTCACTCTGTGAGGGAATGTGATGCATGTGTGCCCAATGTAATCTATCTATCTATCTATCTATCTATCTATCTATCTATCTATCTATCTATCTATTTCAGTCTGTTCATATCTATCTATCTATACTTCTCAGTCTGTTCATATCTATCTATCTATCTATCTATCTATCTATCTATCTATCTATTTCAGTCTGTTCATATCTATCTATCTATACTTCTGTCTGTTCATATCTCTCTCTCTCTCTCTCTCTCTCTATCTATCTATCTATCTATTTTAGTCTGTTCATATCTATCTATCTATATTTCTCAGTCTGTTTATATCTATCTATCTATCTATCTATCTATCTATCTATCTATCTATCTATCTAGTGACTTGCAAATGTCTACACCCCCTTTGAAAATTTGTATATTTTGTATAATTTAACAGGTGACAACACATTTTCAATTTCAATGATTGTTAATAATCTGATCCATCACACTTTCCTTTGATATCAAAATTACATTTTAAAAATTTCACACTGATTCTTAAAACCATATGACTTTAATAAAAATGTATTTGCTATTGTCTACACCCCCAGATATTATACTGTGTTATCCACGTAGTTTATCATTGTTGAATACAGTCCAAAACAATCAAAAGTGATATATGCGTTTTATCATAAAAAAACAAACTTGGGCAATCTATTATTTTGCTATATAAGGTGATTTAATGCCTACAAAGTCACCCACTACATGGTTTCTTGATATGTTGGTCTTTGGACTTTGACTGTAAACATAAGGTGTCCAGCTCGGGAAAGAAAGTGAGCAATCCTCTGTCTCAGGAAGTTAAAAACATTATTATTCAAAAGTACAATAAAAATAATGGCTATAAAAAGATTGCAAAAACCTTAGAATTGCCCCTAAGCACTGTTAAAACTGTAGTTAAGAAGTGGTTAGTGCATAAAACCACTGCTACCCTATCAAGATCTGTGAGACCGAGCAAACTTACTAGAAGAACAAAATCAAAACTGATCCAGGTGGCAACCTCTAACCCTTGTGCAACACGGAAAGACTTGAAAGCTTCAGTTTCCAGTACTGGGACAGATGCTTATGCATTTACAATTTCCAGAATATTTCACCGGACTAATCTGCAAGGGGGGTAGCTAGAAAAAAGTCCCTTCTGAAGCCTATGCACAAGCAAGCTATGCTAAACTTTGCCAAAAGTCACATAAGTGATTCCATGACCATGTGGCGAAAGATTTTGTGGTCAGATGAGACCGAAGTCGAATTATTTGGAAAAAATGTGAAACGCTACGCTTGGCGGGAAAAAGGTACTTCTCACCAACCTCATTACACCGTCCCCACTGTAAAGCATGGCGGTGGCTCGATCATGTTTTGGGGCTGTTTTTTAGCTGCAGGGTCTGGAGAGCTGGTGACCATCCAAGGTGTCATGGATAGTGTGAAGTGCCAAGAAATATTGGAGTCAAAACTGCTGAAGTCTGCTAGAGCTCTGCGCTTGGGTCACAATTTCAAGTTTCAAAAAGATAACAACCCCAAACATGTGTCATAAAGAACTAAATCTTGGTTTGCTAGCAAGAAAATCATAGTTTTGGAGTGGCCCAGCCAGTCTCCATACCTCAATCTTATAAAAAATCTATGGCGAGTTCTAAAGCTGTCTATGCACCGACGTTCCCCAAACAATCTGGCACAGCTCGAGAAGTTCTGCTAAGAAGAATGGCAAAAACTGTCATCAGACCACTGCTGCAAGCTCATGGAAGGCTACCCTAGGAGTCTGCAGGCTGTAATTGACGCAGCAGGATCATCCACAAAGTATTAGCTGAAGACATTTCAAACGGAGTGTAGACTTTTGCAAAGACATTTTTCTAAGTTATATGATTTTAAGAATCAGTGTGAAATTTTAAAATTATAATTTTTATATCAAAGGAAAGTGTGATGGATCTGCTTATTATTTAACAATTATTATTGGAATTGAAAAATTGTGTTGTTCCCTGTTAAACTATAAAATATACAAATTTTCAAAGGGAATGTAGACTTTTGCAAGTCACTGTATCTATCTAAGAACGCTTATAAATACGCTTTAAAATTTAAAATTCTGAAAACTACTGACTAATAATGTCGAATCAGTTTATAAATAGTTGTTGCAAAATAAAATCCTTACATTTAAATAGTTAAAGTCCATCAGAGGATGAACCACGTCGGCTAAGATGTGTTTCTTTGGTTTGCATTCATACTGCCTTTTTACAGACATATTTTAGTTATGTCTTAAATTTTACACACACACACACACACACACACACACACACACACACACACACACACACACACACACACACACACACACACAGAGTGAAACCTGTCGTATGCGACCACCCATCTGATATCGAACAATGGTCGCATACGGCAGGTGGTCGCTCACTAAAGGCTCATAGTAATGGCCTATTTACGCCAGGAATGTATATTCCATTCATCTCAAGATACATATTAGAATTTTACCATGTAATCTGGTAATAAATAAATGAGAACATAAGAAAATGGCCTAACTTTAAAGAAATTTATTCAGCATAATTCATTTTGAAATTTTAAAAAACGTATTTACAGCGGTCAACAAGAGACCAAAATATTAATTCATAAAACATATCTATTAAGTGAACTTAAAAAAAAGTACACTGTTTCAGTTTTTTTTCTTACAAGTGAGTGATAGCCAAAGAG
>JBBBDQ010000413.1:807500-910000 GCA_037127315.1 Ascarosepion bandense
CCTTCGGTCATAACACATAGACTGCGCAAAGATGTTAGACAAAATACACTTTAAACCCTTGATAGAGATTGTTGGCAACAAAGATATAATCGGGATATAATCAAAAACCTTTACTGGCAGAAAACTGCCTGCATAGGGACAGGAAATTAGTTCAGCAGATTCACAAAGATAGAAAGAGGTGTAAGACAAGGATGTGCCTTCTCACCAGATCTATTCAACCTATACAATAAGGCAATTCTGAGAGAACTAAAAGTCCTGCCAAGATTCGTCATTAGCGGCCACAATCTGAACAATATAAGATACGCAGTGCTGATAGCAGACACGGAAAGAAACTAGAATATATCATAGAAACGGTAGCTAGAGAAATCGAGAAGAAAGAACTAAGCAGTATACACTTATGGGAGCAAATCATTTGCATACGGAGAGGAAATTAGTTCAGCAGATTCACAAAGATAGAAAGGGGTGTAAGACAAGGATGTGCCTTCTCACCAGATCTATTCAACTTACAAAGCGAGGCAGTTCTGAGAGAACTAGAAGCTCTAACAGGATTCGTTTATTGGCGGCTCCAGACACGGAAAGGAAACCACAAGACCTCCTACAGAATGTAGCTAACGAAAGCAAAAAGAAAGGAGTAAACATGAACTGCAACAATACTGAATGCATGGTGATCAGTAAAAAGAGGATCCCAAAATGCCTACTACAAATCGAGGATACTGAAATAAACCAGGTACAGAAATAAAAATATCTGGGAAGTGCTCTAACAGAGGACGGAAAGTATGACACTGAGATCCGAAGTCGTATTGGGATGGCTAAGGACGCGTTTCAAAAGCCAAGTAGAGTATTGAGAGACAGGAAAATTTCATTGGCAACAAAGAAGGGAGTACTGGATTGTTATCTGATGATTGTTTTTAAATATGGCAACGAATGCTAGACAATCTTATCAAAGATGAAGGAAAGACTTGAAGCAAGCGATATATGTTGCTACAGAAGGAAGCTGAGAATACCATGGACTGAACATATGATCAACGACGAAGTTTTAGAGAGAATGAAAACGAAAACAAAATATATTTAGCATCAAAAAACACAGCTGAGGTTTCAGGGACATGTAATAAGGAAGGAGTGATTTGAGAATCTGTTACTCACAGAACAGATAGAGGGAAAGCAACGCATGACATACTTGATTGGCTTGAGCAAATAGATGGCAGAGTAGGGCTTGGGAAAAGTAACATGAGGCATGGTGTTAAAAGCTACAAGGGATAGGGAGATGTCGAGGGACATAACTGTCTATGTCCTAAAAAGACATGGCACATAAAAGTTATTTACCTCATCTCGCCACTGCGACATCATGTGGCACAAAGTCGAGTTTATGTTGGGGAACTCCAGCGCGTATGCCAGGGCCAGGTTTAAAAATTGGCCAGCCCCAGCAGCAGTCGGTTGCGCGGGCGTTGTTCACCAATCTAAACTTTTAGTTAATTGGGTTTCGGAACTAATAGTTGAAAGACTGTTGTACTTATTTCAAAATCACAAAGCTTTGAAAACCCGTTATTCAAAATGGCGGTTTTATCCTCATCGATATATCAATATAAATAATAGAATAAAAATACAGTGGAACCTGTAGTATGCAACGACCCCTACTACCATCAAAAACCGGTGGCATACGGCAGGTGGTCGCTCACTAAAAGCTCATAGTCATGACCTATTTACGCCAGGAACGTATATTCCACTCATCAGAATGTACATATTAGAATTTTACTATGTAATCTGATATTAAATAAACGAGAACATAAGAAAATGGCCTAACTTTAAAGAAATTTATTCAGCATAATTCATTTTAAAATTTAAAAAAATGTTTTTACAGCGGTCAACAAGAGACCAAAATATTTATTCACAAAAATATTTATTAAATGGACTTTAAAAAAAGGACACGGTTTGTTTTTTTCTTAGAAGTGAGTGATAGCAAAAGAGAATCTGCGATAATACATGGAAAAACAAAACAAAACATACAAAACATTGACAGCAATCTTGGGTGGTGGGTAGAGAAACAAAGATAGAAATAGAGTAGATAGATACACAAAAAAATAAAGGAGCGAAAGAAATAGACATTTGAGGAAGGGATATAATTTTGATTTTCCCAATCCCTGAATTTATCCAATAAATCCCTTGAACATGTCAAATGCAATACATGTTGTACAAAACAGCCGATGTTTGACCGTGAGGTGAACTCAGGCAATATACATCTCAACGAGACATAACAGGTTGATACAACACTACAATAACAAAACAGTGAAGAAGTGTTCCTGGTTTAGATCCATTCAAAATGAAATAGATTACTCATTTAGTTCCTCCTCATTTAGAAGTTCGCAGTGTTTGACTAAAATGGATTTTTTTTAAAGCGGTCGCTTGATTAGTGATTTTCACTCGTTGATGTTAGTCGCTGGTCGCGTTCTGGAGGTGGTCGTTCATAGAAAAACGGTCGTTAACAACAGGTGGTCGCTGACGCAGGTTTCACTGTATTTCCAAAGGCCATCTTGGAATAACAAGAAAAAAAGAAATAGACTTTATTTCTATTCTAAGTAGAATTGCAAGAATCAACGATGGAATAAGCGGCACACCAAAGAGTATTGCGAAGGGAAAGTCTCTTGAAAGACGAGCTAATTTTTCAATCTGCATGCGTCTTGGGTGGGCCGGCGGAATTATTATTTTGTCTTTGAGGTCAAAGGACACACACAGTTCTTCATTATAACACAGCTGGCATATTTTTCGCAGTTAGGTGTGGGAAAGATCTGAGATGGGGCTTGTATGGAGAGTTCCAATATCACCCAGGAGAAAATTCTACCCAACAGCTACAACCATGCCGTCTTTAGAAAATTTATAGCAAAGTTTTTCTATCTATCTATCTATCTATCTATCTATCTATCTATCTATCTATCTATCTATCTATCTCAGTCTGTTCATATCTATCTATCTATCTATCTATCTATCTATCTATCTATCTGTCTCAGTCTTTTCAGATCTATATTTTACTTTTCAAATTCATCTATTTAAGTAAATGAATGACAAAATTAAAAAGTCTCTCTTGTTACCCGTTGTTACTCGTTTGGTTCATTGAAAAAACCTTATAAAGTCTGAAGACTACAATCTCTTTTCCAGTCTATTCACTCTTACGTAGCCCCTTGCACACCAGTGGCCTTACCGCCTTGTTCGGGGTGATATGATTAAAAAAGAAAAAAAATTCACGGAAGAAAAGTTGCTAGTCTCTCGCTAATCTCCCGCTATTTTTATCATAGATGTTCTGACGAACAACATTTCATATTTCCACCAGTTTACAGCTATGGCTCATCAGGTCACGTAAAATGGGTCGACAAACCAATATTTCCATTATATTCCATTAGAAAAGACAAAGCTTTCCTTAAACAGCTTCTTCTTTAGAATAATTGCATTGTGGTACAGACTTCGAAGAGGATGCCTTCACTCTACTTAAAATTTTAACCACTTCATGTCTAATTTCAACTGTAATTTATCCTACATATCCTCAGAATACGCACATCTTAATCTCTTCTTGTATAAAAACCGCATTCAGTAATCCCTAACTTGAGTGGCACTCGCGCCTTATTTTGAGTGCACAGTAGTGGAAATATGCAAATAAACTAAGTATTCAATATTTCGAGATAGATTGAATTTGGTAATTACTGAAGATTTTAAATCAGTTTGTTGTTGAAGTTTGCTGAATCCAGTTTTACTTTTTGAAATTTGTATAAACTTAGTTTGATAAAAGGCCAAGTGACGATCGAAGTGACAACACAATATGAAAGTTTAAACAGACTCTTTCGCAAACACGAAGAGGTGTCCACTCAATCCATATTGTTAAATATGATGCATTATAATAAAAAGCAATAACTCTTTGAATAATGGTTGATTTTAGGACAAGCCATCTTGCGCGTGCACACTCCCGTACACACACGCACATATATAAGCACACATATGATATCTCTCTCTCTCTCTCTCCCTCTATCACCCACACACTTAAGATTATGACGAAGGCAAAGCCAAACGACTAAGGAAAATCATGGCAATGCTGTATACAATTTTTAAAATTTTATTTTAATCATTCACCCCAAGCAAGACAATAAAGCCTCTAAGACACAACAGAAAAAACAAAAATATTCAGATGAGAGAAAATAACAAAAGAACTCGGACTAAGTAGACAGAAAATAACGATTGTTTAAATATTTGAAGATCAAACTTGCCTGGAAAGCGGGACGTGCGAAAAAAGAAACTGTTAGAATGGAACTTCCGGTTGCCTGTAGCCATTTCAACTCTAAAATGATGAAACCTTGTTGTCAATCCATTCTTCTTCTTCTTCTTCTTCTTCTTCTTCTTCTTATTATTATTATTATTATTATTATTAGTGTTCTATGTGCCGTATCCCCTCAGGACGTAGGCGATCATAGCCTCCCACATCTCCACAACAGCTTAAATATCTAGGAAGTGTTTTAACAGAGGACGGAAATTGCGGCATTGAAATCTGAAGAGTTTGAGTTTGAGTTTTGTTTAACGGCATATCAGCCTCTGTGGGTTATTTAATGCCAAAAAGGTGGGGTGTTGAGGTATTTTTTTTAAATGTTCGATTAAAGTAAGGTTGATTTAGTCAGATTTTTATGATTTTTTTTATTTTAGAAACTGAAAATGTTTTCTAGTTTCGTATTCAAAATGTATTGCTGGTAATAATTTTTTTACCTTCAAAAATGTGTTTTCTTTTTTCTTTAAAACTGTATTGTTGGCAATATTTTTCATTGAAAAATGTATATTTTTCTATAAAAGTCTATTTTCGTAGTTTTCATAGTTTTTTTTTGGGGGGGGGGTAACTATTTGCGCATAGCTGGGACCCTAACAGGTGCTACCACTCCGGGTCAGGGTGGGCCTGGGAACAACAGCAATGAAGAGGTTTTTCCAAGCTCCTTACAACCTCCTTGTTGTCGGATGCAGTCTACGGTCATAGCCAGGACCGAAATCTGAAGAGACACTGGGATAGCGAAAGATGCATTTCAAAAGCTAACCAAAGTATTAAGAAACAAGAAAATATTGTGAAAAAAAAACAAAGCAGACCTGAAGGAGACTACCACCACCTTTAAATTTTTTTGTTTTTCATTTTTTGTTTGTTTTCACTTTTTTCAGTGCAATCTTATTACACCCTACAGTTTCCGATTGACAAAAAAAATTGTAAAAATTTCAATATCTAAGCAATTTTAGGGTGGTGGGGGGCTCGGTTTTTCATACAACTTTATAGTAAATCGATCCTCTATTTTGGAACCACTCGCTTGTACGACATTACGACCACCTTTAAATTGGTTGATTATCAATTTTTTTACTTTTTTCAGTGCAATCTTATTGATTACACCCTAAAGTTTCCGATTGACAAAAAAAAAAAAAAAAAAAAAATTGTGGAAATTTCAATATTTAAACAATTGGGTGGGGTCTCAGTTTTTTATACCACCTGACAGTAAATCGATCCTGTGCAAGTAACTTTTTTGCTTGCGCATATTCAGTTACTGAATCCTTTGCGAAATTTTTAATAAAGCCATTCTTGGAGTTTCCGAGGAAGATGCCATCGTAAGAACTGAAGAGAAAACTTGAAAAAGAAAAAAGCAAGAGCAACAACTCGTTCCACAAAATCAAAACAAATCGACCCCAACGTGAGTGGTTCCAAAATGGAGGATCGATTTACTATAACGTTGTATGAGAAAGTGAGCCCCCGCTAAAATTGGTTAAATATTGAAATCTTTTCAAAGTTTTTTTGATAATCGGAAACTTTATGTAATAATCGGTAAGACTGCGCTGAAAAACGTCAAAAAAAAAAAAAAATGAAAACAACAAATTTAAAGGTAGTGGTAGTCTCCTTCAGGTCCACGAAAAACAACAAAAAATAAAAACAAATAAAAGATAACTAAACCGTGACGTAATATCAGTCGTCCTACATGGTAGTGAATGCTAGATAGAACCTCCTCGCAAACGAAGAAGAGATTTGTATTAACATTTGAGCAAGGACAAGGTTTTTGAGAAAATGGAATCAAAAAGAGACACTTACACTTAACATCAGAAACAGAGATTTTAAATTTTCACTTTACATTATGAGGCTAGAAGGTTGGGAAAAATGAATACACACAGGAAAGACAGACAGAAAGAGGGACAGAGGAAGACATAGCATAACCTAATTTGTATATATTTCTGAGATGAGTAATTTTCAATAATCTTGGAATTATTTCGAACTTTTGTTCTCATATAGGTGTTATAATAAACACAACGTTTCGACCAAGTACCCTCTGGTCATCATCAGGTGTCCATAGATTGGCTGATATGGATTATTAACAGGATATTTCTCAATAATCAACGAGATATTTCACATCTATGAACACCTGATGATGGTCAGAGTGTACTTGGTCGAAACGTTGTGTCTATTATAACACTTATATCAACCAAGATGAGAACAAAAGTTCGAAATAATTCCAAGATTATAGCATAACCTATCTAGAAAGTTTGTGTTAATGGATGGCAGAAGAGATAACAAATAAATAAAATGTGTTAAAAGCTACGAAGGATGTAAATTGTGAAAAGCCATGGTTACCGACGCCCTGAAGGGACACGTTACATAGGAAAATAAAAATGAGCGTGCGTAAATGGAGTGCAGAACAATGTTTAATAGAGAAGACAAAAAGAGAAAAAATATTAAGCGTTACAACAGGCAGGGAATTGTGGAGAATCACGATTGTCAACGTCCTGAAGGGACACGTAACATAGAAGAAGAAAAATGAGCTTGTGTAAAGGGATAGCGGAACATGGTTAAGAGAGGTAATCAAAAAGAGAAAATTAATTTAGAGCTGCAAAGGACAGAAAATCGTGAAGAGCCGTGATCACTAACCTCCTGAATGTACACGGCACATAAAAAACTGAGAAGAGATCTGCTTGGTTTTCTCAGTGGCTCAACCCAAGGAAATTATGAAGTATCGCAATCAGTCAGTATGAAAGATGTACCAAAGGTTATGGAAAGGCGATGACAGTAAATATCAGCGAGAGAAATGTCTGGAGCAGACACAGAGCGATCGTTTCCGGGTATTTCATTCTAAGGGGACATTTAAACTCATCACCGTACAACAGAAGGTTTGAGAAACGGAAGAATTGTTTGGTCTCTGATATTTTTATTAAATATTGTATAGTCTGGCACAAGGAAACAAGTTGTTAGCAATACTTGATGATAATAAACTACCACTCACCTCAGTTTTCTTTTTCTATATGCCATGTTAATTCAGGGCGTGGATGATCACGGTTCTCTACAACTTCCTGTCTTTTGTAGCTCCAAGGAATATTTTTTTGCTATTTCATTTGATTCTTGTTCTCTCAAAAATGTACACAAAATTGTTAGAAAGATTATTCGCTACTATTCTCTGTCCTTGACGTATTCAATACGCCCTATGGGTGTCGAATTTTCTAAGCACTTTTTCATATTATGAGTTCTAGAAATTTCGACGGTCTTTCTGTGATTCTAAGTTCAGGGTGAGATGGGTAAATTGTCGTTATACATTTTCAATCTATCTATCTATCTATCTATCTATCTATCTATCTCATTCTTCTCATATCTGTCTATCTGTCTATGTATCTATGTCAGAATACGAAGTGAGATCTCGAGTATGTTGTCAAAAAGTGGCAGAAGTCTAATAGTAAACCTCTGTGTAAATAAGCGTGTGGCGTAGCAGTTAGAGGCGGTGAAAACAGATAAGTGTGGTTGCTTCAAATTCAGCACAAATAACTTTGGTAATTGTATAAATCGATATATATTCCCACATGTAGCAATGACAGTGAGAGCATGATTGCATGGCAAACTGAGGTCTGTAGCTTTGGTGTATAACCAGTCTACGAAAAAATAATTCTAAATTTAATTCCTGTTAGGTCTGGTTCTGGCAATTCAGCTCTGGATAAAGAAAAAAGAAAAAACCCAAACAAACAATTTATTCCTGAATACCAAAGTAGCAAAGTATAGCGTAGTTAGTCAGTGACTCTTTACTCCAGTGAGAAGTCTAGACGGATAACAAAGACAAAAGCCGAGAGGCATAGACAATTTTAAAGATTTTAAACATAATTGAATTTTGAATTTGAAATTTAAATTTGAGCTTTGTTTAATTGCATATCGGCCTCTGTGATGTAATTTAATGCCAAAAAGGTAGGTTTTTAAGATATATTTTATTGTTCGCTAATAGTGAAAAGGTTGATTCAGTCAGATTTTGATGAAAATTTATTATTATTATTATTTTTATTTTAGAAAACTGAAGATATCTTCTAGTTTTGTATTCAAAAATTTATCTTGGCAATAATTTTTTCCTTCAAAAATGTATTTTTACTAGAAAAGTCTACTTTCTGTGGTAGACTGGTTGTCAACCAAGTCTATAGAACCCTATATGTCCTGTTATTTAAGCCATAACTGGAGGGAGGAGACGAATTAATACCTTTCCCAAGTTTTTTTTTGTATTCAAAAATTTATCTTGGTAATAATTTTTTCCTTCAAAAATGTATTTTTACTAGAAAAGTCTACTTACATATATATATATATATATATATATATATATATATATATATATATATATCAGTCAGTTAAATGTCATACATGATACACGCTTGGGCGATCATGTCTCGAAAGATTGACTGGGCAGAAGAGTAGGTTGGCATTACTTTCTGCGGTAGACTGGTTGCCAACCAAGTCTATAGAACCCAATCTGTCCTGTTATTTAACCCTATAGGGCCATTCGTATCATAAAGTGGGGGATCAGTTTTATATTGTTATGAAGTAATAAACAGATCCCCCACTAATTACTACTTAACCCTCTAGGGCCATTCGTATCATATTTGATACAGTATTTCCCTATAAGGAAACATTTGGTATTTCCCTATAAGGAAACATTTGGTATTCATTGACTGAGCAGTCAGTACTGCTTTCATTTGAAATTTATAAAATATTTCTCTTAAAAATTTTTTCAGGAAAATATTTCTTTCAAGGCTTGTTTTCATACTGTATCAAATATGATACGAATGGCCCTAGAGGGTTAACCCATAACTGGAGGGAAGAGATGGATTAATACCTTTCCCAAGGGTATTTGCGCGTAACTGAATGCAACGAATTCAACTGGAATTTGAACTCGGCTCTCCGATTTCTCGTTCCGCAATGCACGTTTTATACTTTTATAGTATTTTGATCCCCGTTTGGGAGTTAACTATTTGCCCATAGCTGGGACCCTAATAGGTGCTACCACTCCGGGTCAAGGTGGACCTGGGAACAACAACAATTAAGAGGTGGTTCCACGCTTCTTACAACCTCCCAATCAGAGGCATTGCTGCTGGATCCAGTTAATTGCCATACCCAGGACCAAAAAATTGGAGTTTGGTTGTTACACTGTAATCCCACTTCGTTGATTATTTGCAAATAATTCTAACGAAAATTCAATAAATAAGAAATTAGTTGGCATCGAACTTAAAAGCGGCCCTCATCAGCCTCGAAGCGAGTTTTCTTTTTCATTTTTTCTTTTTCTTTTTTATCTTTTTATTTTTTGGCGGGTGTGGGGTGTATTTTTCTTAGCTAGCGTATTCATGAAGCATTTCCTGGTCCACAATGATATCTCGTTATGTTTATTTTATTTTTCTGTGCGTACTTTTCCACGTACATTGTTTTTTCCCGCAAACCTATTCACCTCCTCCGCTACATCCACCTCCTCCGCTACATCCACCTCATCAATAATAGCATTGATTGCAATAAACATCACATCCACCACTATACCTACTATGAATGCCATCAATCTCAGCCCTGTCACCGAGACCTACATCACCCTTGATTAAGACCACCGACACGGCAAAACTTCACTGCTTCTCTCGCTATTTTCTCTGTATGACGCACTCTGACAACGTTACCGCCATTTTCTTAACATCATGGCTGCCATCACTCATCATCCGCTCGTGAGGCCCAAGCAGCTCGTCTTTTCTTTACATCAACGGGCAAGGCTTCCTCGGATCCCCATTGGCCCGCAAACGTCAGAATTGATAGGTATTCCTTGCCTTTTGCTTTATACAAAACCAGTCAAAAAAAGAAAAAAAAAACTGTTTCTGAGGATCATCTAGTAGGTTGACATAGGAAATATCACAGATGAAAGAATTGCACCGACATTGACTGCCCTTCTCTCTATATTTGATTCTCTTCATTATATGCTCATTAAACTATCAGTTTTGACACCTTTCTTTATAATTTTCTGTTTATATCTATCTATCTACCTACCTACCTACCTAACTACTCATATATATATATATATATATATATATATATATATATATATATATATATATATATATATCCGCAGACAGATCTGTTTCGCTGTATCTCAACTCATCAGTACGGTTAGACTCCGATTGCTTTTTAACCCAGGATTGAAACCCGACCGAATTGACGCCAGTCAGCGATTCTACCTCTGAGCTATGGGCACTCGGTAGAAGGAGGCTGATGTTTTAGCGTGTATATTATCATTATACATAGCTGAGAGTGTTCTAATTCATTGCTGAATGAACGATGCGTATATATATATATATATATATATATATATATATATATATATATATATATATATATATATTCCATTTGTAAACTAGTTATTACGCGACCCCGGTTTCTACCATGATGGTGTCTTCAGGCGATTGTAAAAACCTGGGTCGCGTAATAACTTGTTTACAAATGGAAAATATTCAAAAGTTCTACAATATAATTGCATTGAACACTTTTTAATACAAATGTGCACTGATCTAATTTTATTATCACCAAAAACTAAGTAATTAAACAATATATTATGCTCTCATTACTAGTGATCTCTCCAGAGAAGAGAATTTTAAAAACAGTTTCTATTTCTGCGATATATGAGTGACTCTTCAGAAATGAATCGAGTTCTTTCAGTGACTGGCGTGTGTATACACTGCTTATATACAACACGTTAAAATTTCCCTTCTCTGTTTCCATGCGCCTATGACTTTAGGGGTTAGCGACTCCGACAGACACCAAATCGGTTGAGTTTCGATCCCGGCCAGTAGCAAGTGGATGTGTATAGCCACACTGATGAGCTGTGATACAGCGAACAGGCTTGTATGTAGATGACTAATATATACATATATTTTCACTGACGAGCTGTTAAGCGAAACCGTGGTAGGTTATTGGCTCACTCTTATATTTTCGATTTTGTTTGCTCTACTTTCGCTTTGAGTGCTTTGTGTGCTCTGCTTTCGTATTGAGCACTTTATTGTTAAGGTTTTCGTCTTGGGTTTTTTCTTTCTTACGAATGCTTGACTTTTTGTTCAGGTATTTCGTTTGTTTCTTTTTTTCTTTCCCTTCTTTTCCCTCCGGGTTAGTTCCCGTTGGGTTTCAAGATGAACTCATTTGTAGTTCAATTATTGTTAGTCTTGACAGATTTAGTTCTGTTGCTATTGGTATTATTACTATAATTAATATTACTATATATATATATATATATATATATATATATATATATATATATATATATATGCAATACACTAAATCTAAAGGTTGTCAGGGCAAGGCCATGGCTCATCTTTAGATTTGGTGTATTGTATTTTTGCTCTACTTTCGTACTTTCGTATAGAGCACTTTGCTGTTAAGGTTTTCGTCTTGGTTTTTTTTCTTTCAAACAAGCATTTGACGCATTGTTCTTGTGCTTGGTTTGTTTCTTTTTTTCTTCCCCTTTAGCCCACGTGGTAGTCCTCGTTGGGTTGGTGACGATTTACGTTACTGATAAGTTAGCATTGTTTTTTCTGACTTTAGTCTTTAATTAGTGTTACTTTATATATATATATATACCATTCTATTCATATCTATCTATCTATCTATCTATCTATCTATCTATCTATCTATCTATCTATCTATCTAATTCTAGTCATATATATATTTTTTAATCCAAAAAAGGAAGTGTATATAGGTAAAATCCCCCAAACCTGAGCCCATTTATATTCATTTTATCAATATTAAAAAATGATCCAGGTATAGAGCCTGTTGTAAATAGTATTATCTATTTTACCGAGCCAAATACGTATATTATATTAATAAATTCCGAAAATGACATTTCGTTGAATAGGTATTTTTGCCAGAACTCTCACTTTCTCAGCAACAACTGAAAACCAAAATTTATTAATTCAAATATGTTACAAAAATTCAGATCCCGGAAGGAGCCCTAAAACATATCCATAAACAGGAAGTTAAAAAAAGTGGGGGAATTAAGGGGTATCTGAATTTTTGTAACATAGTAGGCATTAATGTAAACTTTGATTGGTGACAGTTTGTTTCATGTTTGAATGCAATCTTCTAGTTATGGGTGGTAACTTGACTATTTACATAGACTGGTCAAGGCTAGCAAGGTCTGTGTCGACCTTTGTGTCAACTTACATATTTTCATACACGCTATATCTTTGATACACAGCACTTTTACCCAAAAATATAGCATAAATTAGAACTATTTTTAACATATATACATGTATATACATATTGTTTAAAATGAGCAATATTTGTAGGGAAAACATAACCAATATGGGAGATCGAGTATTTATATATATGAGCAATATGGACATAGGAACCAAACTGTATGATGACTATCAGTTTCATGCTTTCATACGATATTCAATAATATCCAGAATCCGCCATTATGACCTACTTTCAAAATCACTTGATACTGAAAATAAGGGCTCCAAAGATACACTACTGATGCCCTTCGGGACGTTGGTGTAGTGGCTATCTGCTTCTTCTTTACGTGCCGTGTCTTTTCGCGACGTACGCGATCAAGGACTCCTCTTTGCTCTTATCCCTTGTCGTTTTTAACATTACTCTTTTTCATATCTATCCTTAACCCCGTTCCGTCATTACATTTCTCATGCCCATGAGGTATGTCTATACTTTCCCCTGTCTCTCTTTCCCTTTTATCCGTCTTGTGAGTATTAGATTCTCCAAGCCTTTCTTTCACAGTAATTGTCACTTGTATCCTCCTGATGCTAAGTATGTTTAATTTTTTTTGGTGTCCTCCCCAAAACCTCGTCGTTACTCACATGTTTGGTCTATAGTGTCCTCAGTATTCTTCTGTAGAACCACATTTCTGTTTCTTCGACTCTTACTTTCATCCTTGAGGTAATTGTCCAGCATTCCCTGTCATAAGGGAGGACAGATATTACATTAGAGTCTAATCGCGGATGTGGTCGTGGTGCAGTGGATATCGGCTCGGAACGAGAAATCAGGAAGCCGTGTTCGAATTCCAGTCGAATTCCTTATAGTCACTTACGCACAAATACCCTTGGGAAAGGTATTAATCCGTCTCTTCCCTCCAGTTATGGGTTAAATAATAGGACAGATTGGGTTCGGTAGCCTTGGTCGGCAACCAGCCTACCGTAGAAAGCAATGGTAACCTACTGCGGGATAATCTTCTGCCCAGTCAGTCATGTCTCTTTCGAGACATGATTGCCTAAGCGTGTATCACTTAACTGACTGACTGAATATAATAGTTGGAGACATGATTAAGGTTTATACTGGGTATAAAGTGGGGGATCGTTTTCTATTGTTATGAAGTAATAAACTGATCCCCCACTAATACTACTTAATAATATAATACATCTTTCCCTCTCTAGCTATGAGTCAAATAACAGGACAAATTGGGTTCTATATCGTTGGCTGGCAAACAGTCTACTGCAGAAAGCAATGGTAACCTACTGCGGGATAATCTTCTGCCCAGTCAGTCATGTCTCTTTCGAGATATGATCACCTAAGCGTGTATCACGTATGGCACATCTTTGTATATCTCGGTATTCTGCTCAGCCTTTGGAATGTACATTTGGTTTTTTCAATACGACTTCGGATCTTCCCAGATATTTAAATGTCTGCACCTGCTTATTCCTGATTAAAAGTTAACATTTTGGGTCCCTATTGTTACTGATGACCATGCTTTCAGTTCTCTTGTAGTTTATGTTTAGTCCTTTCTTTCCGCTTTTTTTTGCTACTTTCTGTGGGAAGTCTTGTAGTTTCCTTTCCGTATCTGCTATCAGTGCTGTATCATCTGCGTATCTTATATTGTTCAGAATGCGGCCGCAGATGACAAATCCTGATAGAACTTCTATTTCTCTCAGAACTACCTCGCTGTATAGATCCGGTAAGAAAACATATCCTTGTCTTACTCTCCTTTTTATTTTTGTATATCTGATGAATTAGTTTCCCGTCCGTATGCAGGCGGCCTTCTGTCAGTATTGTTTTTTTTTATCACTCTAATATACTTCCCGAATATAGCAAGGTTGCCGAGCATTTCTATGAAGTGCTTTTTGGCTAAATACCTCCAATATTTCGGCATAAATCTTCGATACATAAGTTTAAAATTAATTTTTTAAAAATGAAAAACATTCTTGAAGATTTCATTTTAGATTTAATTAAAAGCTTAATGATTAAATTTATTATTTCCACTAAGTAAAAAATTCTGGTGCATTTCAGATATAAATTATATAGATTGTAATGTCACATTTAATTTTGATTTCTTAAAATTTTCTTAAATGCAGCCATTTTCTTAATTTTAAGAAATTTGTAGACAAACAAAAATTCATCGACTTAAAAAATATTTCAAAAGATTCTGACTCTTTATTTTAGTAAAATTAGAAAATTGAAAGTTAAATTGATCTAATTTTAAAGAAATATTAGTTACTTGTAGCATAAAAAGTAATATACAACCAATTATTAATGGTTGGTCGTGTTCATCTGATCGAACGTTTGACGGATTGTTGAATGACGAGGCGATGACAGCTTCTAAGCATGAGCATAAATGAAATTTCATAAATCTAAGGGATGAGACACAACTCTTAAATTACGTAACCTTTTCATAATAATGGTAGTTTTAGTCAATCATACATGAAAATAAGGAACGTATTAAGTAAATAAAAATTATCACTACGTTTAATAATCTTTACCATTTTGGATTCGCAAATTTCGTTATAATAACCTCCAGAGAACAACCAAATACAGAATTTTACACGATTTTAAACTATTATAAATTATTATAATTAAAATGTAAAAAAATTGAAAAAAATTCTTGTAAAAATTCATTAATCACCAAAATTTTTTTATTTATTCCGACAATAATGTCTTTAATATTACTTATTTCAAAAACAATTAGACGCTTTTCTAATTAAGTAAAGTCATAGTTTTATTAGATTTATAATTTTTCTGTTCAAAGCAGATTTTCCTTTAGTTGGCACTAATTAGAATAAAAATGTAGATGATTTACAATCTCCAAGACTCCAAGACTCCAAGACTCCAACTTCTAACAAAAAAACAAAAATTGTCAAAGAACAGGAAGGTTATGTACAAAATTTCATGAAATTAAGTAGGGGGAACACATTTAGAAAACATTTTTTACCAACATTTTCTAAACAAAATTTTCAAAAGTAACTTAATTCATTTGTGAATAAGTCCTGAAAATTTCATTAAAATCGGACAATTATTTGATTTTTACAAGAATTTTCAAATTATTGTGTTTTCTACGAAAAAAAAAACACGTGCAAAAAAAATTAATGTTAATAATTAGAGAAGACTATGACATAAACAAAACAAAATTTTAACAAACATTTCGAACGTGTCAGAAAGGATTAAAAAATTTTTTTTAAATTATTAAAAAATACTTTGGTCTTTCATTCTAATAATAATATGAACATTTTGACGATAAAACTTTATTTTCGTTAAGTTTGTGGCCTTTTTCATTACGCTATGCTGTTTTTCCCGCGAATTAGTGGAGGTACCTATTTTTGGCGTCCGTTGTCGAACGCCTTTGCGTAGTCTATGGAACACAGGTACATATTCTTTTGCATTTGTATTGACCTTTCCGATAAATGCAGTGGAACCTGTCGTAAGCGACCCCCCTACTACCATCATGATCTCCTACGGCAGATGGTTACTCACTAAAGACTCATAGTCATGACCTATTTACGCCAGGAACTTTTATTCCACTCATCAGAATGTATATATTAGAATTTTACCATGTAATCTGGTAATAAATAAATGAGAGCATAAGAAAATGGTCTAACTTTGAAAAAAATTATTCAGCATAATTCATTTTAAAAAACGTATTTACAACGGTCAACAAAGGACCAAAATATTTATTCACAAAAATATTTATTAAGTGGACTTTAAAAAAGTATACGGTTCTAGTTTTTTCTTAGAAGTGAGTGATAGCAAAAGAGAATCTGCAATAATACATGGAAAAGAAAAAAATATACAAAAAACTGACAGCGATCGTGGGTGGGAGTAGAGAAACAGAGAGATAGAGATAGATATACCCATATAGAATTTAAAGGAACAAAAGAGATAGACATTTGAGAAAGTGACATAATTGTGATTTTTCCAATTCCTGAATAGCAAAATAGAATCTGCGATAATACATGGAAAAACAAAACAAAACAAAACATACAAAAAATTGACAGCAATCGTGGGTGGTGGGTAGAAAAACAAAGATAGAAATAGAGTAGATAGATACACAAAAAATAAAGGAACGAAAGAAATAGACATTTGAGGAAGGGACATAATTGTGATTTTTCCAATCCCTGAATTTATCCAAGTCAGTGCAAAGACTATGATAAATCCCTTGAACATGTCAAATGCAATACATGTTGTACAAAACAGCTGATATCTGACCGTGAGGTGAACTCAGGTATTGTACATTTCAACAAGAAATAACAGTTTTATACAACACTACAATAACAAAACAATGCGGAAGTGTTCCTAACTTAGATCAAAGCAAAATGAAATAAATTACTCATTTAGTTTCTCCTAATTTAGAAGTTCGCAGTGTACGACCAAAATGGATTTTTTTTTTAAGCGGTCGCTTTATCAGTGATGTTAGTCGCTGGTCGCGTTCTGGAGGTGGTCGCTCACTAAGGGTCAATTAACGTTAGCAAATCGTCCGTGCATAGAGAAACGGTCGTTAACAACAGGTGGTCGCTGGCGAAGAGGGTCGCATACGCCAGTTTCGTTTCTTATCCCATTGTCATTCATGAAACTGCACGATTCTTGTCCTGTGTCTGGGCCGATTCTGTGCTTTATTCATCAGAATCCGGATGATGAGTTTCGTTATGTTATTCATTGTTCAGTGGAGTTCACATTCATTTGCATTAGGCATCTTAGGTAGCAGTTGTATGAGTTGATTAATCATTGCAATTTTTAAGCGTTCACTAGCCTAATATAATAATGGCAAAAGCAATATTAACTATTTCCTTAAAAAGAAATATTCAGCATTAGTTGACCGAATAGCTAGTTCTGGTCTTGGTTAAAATTTATAAAATCTTCTAGTTATATGTCTTGGGTGGTAACGTGAATATTTACATATGCTGGTCAAGGCTAGCAAGGTCTGTCACCACTCTGTGTTGATCTTTGTGTCAACTTAATATTTACATACACCCTCTATCTTTGACATTCGGCACTTTTACCCCAAAATATAGCATACATTAGAACTATTTTTAACATATATACATGTATATATATATTGTTTAAAATTTTGTGGAGAAAAAAATGGCCAATATTGGAGATCGAGTATTTATATATATGGGCAATATGGACATAGGAATTAAAACTGCATCTTTCTCTTTAAAGAAATTTCAACAAAAATGTTTCTCAAGAACAGCAGCTGTTACTTCTTCAGTATTGATGGGGATTTCAATGGAAAGTCAATAAAATAATTATGCCGTTACCTTCTCTTTGAATTGAATCTTATATTTTTTTTTAATCGATTCACCCCAAGCACATCGGCACCGCCACTGATGCGCAGGGAGCTACATAAGAGTAAAAGTTTAGACAGGAAGAGACTGAAGAGAAAGACGGACCAGCTACAAGGGGTGTCAGAGAAAGGGCAAGAGAAGGATGGAAACACAGATGTGAAGGCAGTCGCGAAGGTAAAGAGAAAGGAAAGGAACAAGATATACAGGGTGATGTAGAGAGAACTAGAGTCAAGTGGATAAGAGATGGGAATTGACATTGCATTTCAATTCCTGGAAGTCGTAGCCGTTAGGGAAGCAAGTGTATGGAAGGGATTTCCACAGGCGGGAAATGCGAGAAAAGAAGCTGAGGGAGTAGAATTGTCGGCTGCATTTAGTTGATCTAACTGTGAATGGGTGGGACCCAGTTGCCAGTCTGGTTGCACGAGTAAATTCTAGTAGCTGGGCACCAGTGACTTAACTTCGTCGGAGCAGAAGCCATGAAAATATTTGTAGGATAGACAGAGGGAAGCCACATCGAGCCGGTGAGAAAGTGGCTGGAATCGATCTGCCAAGTCGGGACCTAATATCCATTTTAGTTGTTACTGCTGTTGAAAGTCCTTAAGTGATATGGTTTCTGTTAGTTGTTAAAATTTATTGTTTGTAATCCTTTTCCCTCTATACCCACACACCGATGTTTTTGAAGTGCTTAGTATTTACTAATTCCACATCTTTAATTTTTATTATAGATCCAGATTGTGGGTCATCACTGCTTTTCTTCTAATTCCAAGTCATAATTTCTGTTTTGGAAAGATTTGAGTGCGATTTCTTGAAACAATTGGTAGAGGATATTGATTTTCTTTCTTCAGTTCAAGATCATTCTTCTCCCAACGATGAATGCCTATGTCATCGGCTTAACCCCCGCCCGCTCATACATTACCCCCTCGGGAGGAAAAAAGAAGTGATGCCATCTAGGAAGTAGAAAAAAGGCCCTGAGCGTTTCGGAACGACTACCTGAGCTGAAAAAAAAAAAAAAATCGAAAAATCATATGCAAATATCATTGAAGAGAATCGGTGAAAATATTAGTTGTAATGTAAGGATAAAAAAGAAGCAAAAACAACAAAGACTAGGATACTAGAACATCTTCTGAGTTACCCTTGAGTTTCAAAAGACACACAGGGATGAGTTACTTGCTTTGGGAAAAAAAATCCATCCGGACAATTCTTATTTCAACCTCTCCAGATAAATGATAATCAAGATCAGGAAAAGAGAGCTGATATTTTGGGGTCATGAAATGAAGAAGGAGGGACACCTCGAGGTGGTGTAATGGTTAACGAGCTTGTCTCGTTAGAATCATTACTATTAAGTAGTGAGTTCAATCCTCACTGTGTGTCCCATACTTTCAACCTTGTGCCACATCTAAGCTGCGCTTAGAAAATCACCATGCAATGAGGAAGGAGGGCTTGGAGAACATAATGCTCACGGGACGGATAGAGGGGAAGATGTACAAGGGAAGGCAGTGTACAACATACCTGATGGAATTGATCCATGGATGGTGGGGTGGGGATTGAGTGAAATAACATGAGAAGAGATATTAAACGCGGCAAAGGATAGAGAGTTTTGGAGAGCTATCACCGCCTACGTCCTGAAGGGACACGGCACATAGATAATGATAATTCAGAAGATCAATCCCCTAGTGTAGGCTGCGAGTATTCTCAGACGACGTGCTTTATTATCAGTCAGTTAAGTGCCATACGTGATACATGCTTGGGTGATCATGTCTCGAAAGAGACATGACTGGCTAGGCAGAAGATTATCCCGCAGTAGATTGGCATTACTTTCTGCGGTAGACTGGTTACCGACCAAGGCTATAGAACCCAATCTGTCTTGTTATTTAACTCATAACTGAAGGGAACAGACGGATTAATACCTTTCCCAAATTTATGCGTAAGTGAATGCAAGGAATTCAACTAGAATTTGAACTCGGCTCCCCGATTTCGCGTTCATTATAGAAAACATTTTTAAAAAAAATATTCCATTCACCTCTTTTATTCCAATCGCCACGTATATTTGAAACTCAAGTGGGTTTAGACAGAAACAAAATTCCATAAACCAGTGCTACTCAAAATGTGGTACGGAATTAAAAATCGGAGGGCTGAGTTCAAATTCTAGTTGAATTCGTTACATTTACAAACGCGCAAATACCATTGGGGAAAAGTATTAATGCATCTCTTCTCCCTCCAACTATGGGTTCAATAGTAGGACAGATAGGTTTCTATAGCTTTGGTTAGTAACCAGTCTACCGAAGAAAGAAATGGCAACCTATTGTGGGGAAAATCTTATGTTTAGTCAGTCATGAATCGAAAGAGACATGATCGCCCAAGCGTGTATCACGTATGGAACTAAACTGCCTGATTGTTTGGCTCACGGTATCTTACATTCATTTCTAGATATAAAAAAAAAATTAAAAATCCATACAGAGCTATCTACAGTTAAGAAACATACAGTTTGTTCTATGACGTTCAAAAAATCAGTTTTGTCGGAAATAGATTTAATTCTAAACTGTCTTGTATCATCGTGGGTGGATATCCCATGTTCATCCACAATTTAAAATTACCTCAAAGAATAAGTTTTTTTTAAAAAATCATATCACCCCAAGCAAGGCGGTGACGCCACTGATGCGCATGGGGCTACTTAAGAGTAAAATGATTGGAAAAGAGAAAGCCGGGAACCACATCCTAAACAGGGAACAAGGGATGAGCCTCTTCACCTGTTCAAAAGACGTGGGTGGAGTGTGAACCGGACGATAGTTTAGTCTGTCCACTCCAATTGGAAAAGAAAAAAAAGAGTAAAAAGATTGGAAAAGAGAAAACCGGAAACCACATCCTAAACAGGGAATAAGGGATGAGCCTCTTCACCTGTTCAAAAGACGTGGGTGGAGTGTGAACCGGGCGATAGTTTAGTCTGTCCACTCCAATTGGAAAAGAAAAAAAAGAGTAAAAAGATTGGAAAAGAGAAAACCGGAAACCACATCCTAAACAGGGAACAAGGGATGAGCCTCTTCACCTGTTCAAAAGACGTGGGCGGAGTGTGAACCTGGCGATAGTTTAGTCTATCCACTCCAATTGGAAAAGAAAAACAAGAGTAAAAAGATTGGAAAAGAGAAAACCGGAAACCACATCCTAAACAGGGAACAAGGGATGAGCCTCTTCACCTGTTCAAAAGACGTGGGTGGAGTGTGAACCGGGCGATAGTTAAGTCTATCTACTCCAATTAAACTGAAGTTGCTTTTCTAGATAAGTTTTCAAACTCCAGGCAATTGCTGTTTGGCTGGCCATAAGATGCATAGAAACAAATAATCACTGATGTCCCGTAGACCAGTGCTACTCAAAGTGTGGTACGCGTACCATCGCCGGTACGCAAGCCATTGTCTGTCGGTACGCGGAGATTTTCCAGAAAAGAAAGAAATAATAGTAAAACTCTATGCCACGAGAGGCTGCCAGGATATTTGACACGCTTTCGTTTTTTTTTTTACATTTTCATTTTAGTTTTATATTATTATGGCTACATTGTTCATTTATTCACTCATGTTAAAAGTTATTGCTATCCAAATAACGAATGCGATATAATGAACAGCAAAACAATGAACTGAATACGCGTCAGACTTTGTTCCATTAATATATCCATGATATATACATATACTATATTTTAAATGTCTTAAATTAATTAAAATTAATATTTTGTTTTACTGTTTCTCTATTTTTTAGAGGATTAATGCCTTCTATTAAATTCAAATTGCGTACGAAGTATTAATATTAACTTTAAATATTTTTTCTGGATTTTAAAAAAATATATCCTCGAAACCAGTGGCCATAACTAATATAGCACAAATATGGTACAGGTCAATGGCACACTGGGAAGACTTGTTACGTCAATGATGACTGCCCTTAGAATGAACAAGATATGTCCTCATGTTTATTACAGATAGTCTCAAAATGTCCCTGAAATAGTACATATCTCAAAAAAAAAGTCCGGGGTTCACAGTCCCCACTCTTACTCAGCTGGGTTGGTATGCTTTGCTTGCCGGTCCCTGGCACATTGAAAAAAAAAACTACCAGTCCGCCATATCAGATAGTTTAAGTACTGCCATAAAGAACCATTAAATATCGTTCTTGCTCGAAAAAAAAAATAATAGTAAGCCATTGGTAGACATCTTCAAATAAGAATATTTTTTTGTCTTTCGATCATGTATGCGAAGTGTAATTTTATAAAAAAATGATAGGGCAACATATTATCCATTTCCTTATAAGAAAATATTCGGCATTCGTTGACCGAGCAGCCTATAATGCTAAAATATTTCTTTTAAAACTGTTTCCAGTATTGGGAGTTTCCTCCTTAAACTTTTATTTGAAGGGTCGTGGAATGGCAACATCTTGATTACACTTACGTTTTCTCTTCGAATAACATAAGAAATCTATTTTGGTTTTTTCTGCTAAAAGACCTCGAGTGATTTGGTTTCTGTTATTTAGTACAATTCTTTGTTTGGGATTCGGTAACGCTCATCCACAAGGTTCTAAGAAGTTTGGTCTGCACAAAGATTTATAGGTTTCATTCGATCAAATCCGTTTTAAACATTGATCTGAGAAAGGGTAGTAGACGTAAGATAGGTTAGATATTTTTGAACGGGTTTGACATCCGTATAAAAATTATTTAAGAACACGAAACGTGTTTTTAGGGTGTGTAGCAATTTGCATGTGCGTTGTGGTACAGTGGATATCGGCTCAGAACGAGAAACCGGGGAGCCGAGTTCGAATTCCAGTTGAATCCATTGTATTCACTTACGCGCAAATACCCTTGGGAAAGGTATTAATCCGTCTCTTCCTTCCAGTTATGGGTTAAATAACAGGACAGATTGGATTCTATAGCCTTGGTCGGCAACCAGTCTACCGCAGAAAGCAATGGCAACCTACTGCGGGATAATCTTCTGCCCAGTCAGTCATGTCTCTTTCGAGACATGATCGCCCAAGCGTGTATCACGTATGGCACTTAACTGACTGAGCAATTTGTGATGTTTTGGGAAATTTTTTTTATGTTCAATTTATCTCTTATAGTAAATTTCTTATAAGTGATCCATACACCGTAGTATCCAAAGTGTTTATTATATAGGAATTTCACATCCTTATTTTTTTTTTTTGGTGGGGGTGATTCATTGTAGTTGCTCTCACAACTTTCATTTCAATCCCAGATCATTGTTTCTGTTTTTGAAAAGTTTATTTTAAGCATAGTTCCTTATATGGGCGTTGTGATGCAGTTGATATCGGCTCGGAAAGAGAAATCGGAGAGCCGAGTTCGAATTTCAGTTGAAATCCTTGCATTCACTTACGCGCAAATACCTTTGGGATAAGATATTATTTCGTCTCTTCCCTCCAGGGTTTATATTATTTAAATTTAAATTTTTTATCACATTTCTAAATTTAGTCACAGGCCGTAACACCAAAAAAACTTCACACTAGTAATAATGATATAAGCCCTGATGATGGTTATAACAACCGAAACATTATAATATTGGCTACCCTACAATAAATCCATATTTTGTTGTCTCTCAAGTACTTTTTATGTCACAGTAATAACTATACAAAAGTTATTACAATGAATGTCATTGTAATAATATAACCGATACACAAACCTATTCCAACTACTGTCCACCTATTTTTCGGGCCACCCTGTATATATTTCTGGGAAAGAAGTAGAATATCTTGAGAGATGAAGAAGAAATATATCTCACCATAAGGATGCTGACAATACCATCGACTGAACATGGGAGAAATAACAAAGTTTTAGTTGGTTGATTGGTTTTGTTTAATTGCATATCAACACCTGCATTGGCTATTTAATGACGAAATCTAAATATTTTGTACACGATTTTATTTTATATTATTGGAGATAATAATCGCTTACGGATACAAGTCTTCATAGTTAACTCATAGCTGGCGGGGGGCAGAAGAAGTACACTTTTTTTTTTTTTAATCATATCACCCCAAGCAAGGCGGTGACGCCACTGATGCGCATGGGGCTACTTAAGAGTAGAATGATAGGAAAAAAAGAAAGCCGGGAACCACATCCTAAACAGGGAACAAGGGATGAGCCTCTTAACCTGTTCAATAGACGTGGGTGGAGTGTGAACCGGGCGATAGATAGATCTATCTACTCCAATTGAATAAAAGAAAAAAACAAAGTGAGAAGATTGGAAAAGAGAAAGCCGGAAACCACATCCTAAACAGGAAACAAGGGATGAGCCTCTTCACCTGTTCAATAGAAGTGGGTGGAGTGTGAACCGGGAGACTACCTGCCATAATTATTAGGCCACCTCCATTTTTTAAAAATGGATGTTGGTTGTTTTGTGGCATATCAACCTCGGCGGGTCATTTATTGCCAACTAAATATATTTATTTAGTGCTGATAATACCTTTTTTCTTTTCAATAATTTATTGTTGTTTTTATATAAGTTTTTGTGTCTAGTAATACATTTTTTTTCTTTTTGAGTATCAAGATTCATTGAGATTTAGTCTTTAAGAGCAGGGTCTCCAAGTCCTACCCTCTTATTTAACCCATAACTGGAGGGAAGTGACGGATTAATATCTTTCCCAAGGGTACCAGTGCTTAAGTGAATGCAGAGTATTCAACTGGAATTCGAACTCGGCTCACCAATTTCTCGTTCCGAGCCGATATCCACTGCACCACAACGCACACCGTCACTAAACGCTGACAGCACCTGGCATTCCCAAGCGGTCACCCATCTAAGTACTAACCAGGTTTAACGTTGCTTAACTTCGGTGATCGAGCGAGAACCTGTGTATTCAACGTGATATGGCCGTAAGCCAAATATGGATGCATTTCATACTATTTTTAGTATTTATTGCCAAGTGGATAATTCTAAATTAATATAGAATGATTCTTTTGTTATTACTACTTTGCAAAATTTTACAAGGCAAATAATGACAATTTACCCATCGCACCCTGTATATTTGCTACATAAATATTTACTACCCGCCATAATTATTAGGACACCCTAGTTTTAAAAAACATTGATGTATTTCGTACTATTTTTTAGTATTTATTGCCAAATGAAAATAGAATGCTTCTTTTGTTAATGCTGCACAATAACATGTGCATCGAATGAACTGTTCTGGTGTCCAGTTTTTGTGCACTCTTCCCCATGCTAGTCTCTTATTATTATTGGCTGGCCGAAGCAAAGACTTCCTGGATATCTTGTAAAATTTTGCAAAGTAATAATAACAAAAGAACCATTCTATTTTCATTTAGAATTATCCACTTAGAAATAAATACTAAAAAATTGTATGAAATACATCATTTAAAAAAACAAACAAACTGGAGTTGCCTAATAATTATAGCCGGTAGTGTAGATTCATACTTTCCCCAGGAGTATTTGCGTGTCAGTGAGTGTAACGAACCCAACTGGTATTTCATGATTAAATTATAATTACTTAGCTGCATTCTTTTTACCAAATTATCTTAGAAAACCAAACGAGAAGTGAAAACCTGTTTTTCCTTACAATAAATGAGATTAATCATAGCAAGTTGTTGGTTTTTCTTTTTCTGCTTTTTGTTTTTTTGACAATGTCTTCAATTTTACGGTAAAAGTTATTTCTGATAATTTTACTATAAAAATGATTTGGTTGAACTTATTTAGCGGCATATCAACACCTCTATGAGTTATTTAATGCCAAACTATAAGTATTTTGTATGCAATTTTATGCCGTCAACGACAATTATTTTTTACATAATTTTCTACTTAGATATAAAACGCATGTCTACGGCTATATAGTGTTGAATACACCGGTTCCCATCAGATCACCGAAGTTAAGCAATATCGAATCTGGTCAGTACTTGGCTCGGTGACCGTTTGGGAATACCAGGTGCTGTAAACGTAAGGACCGACAGATTTGGTGGTTGGGCGCAGGGCTAACAACTCTGCCCCATAAAAAAACACAGTTACTGCCCTACACAGCATTGGGTGTAAAAGGGTCAGATGATGATAAAAGGCATGGTTTTTAGATATATGGTTTGCAAATAATAAAATGTATTGGGATTTTTAAAAAATATATTGGTGGCAATTTTACTATAAAATTTTATTTTAATAATTTTTTTTATTGATTGTCATTTTGCTATAATAATGTTGATTATTTTACTGTAAAATGTATTTACTGGTTATTTTACTATGAAAAAATATTTAAATTTTTGTTTGGGGTACACTATTTCCTCATATCTGGGACTCTAACAAGGGGGTTATATAGGGGAAGGTGATGAGAAAGAGGGGTTAGTTATAGGAAATGTTAGGAGGAGGATAATAGACGGATGAGGATATCGAGGAGTAGATGGAAAAAGAGCTTGTGAGAATGGATGCGAGTTAGTGAGATAGGAGATGTTTATTGACCTTACATTTAAATTCCTGGAGATTGTAGCTGTCGGGGAAGCAAGTATATGGAAGGGAATTCCACAAGTGGGAAGTGCGTGAAAAGAAGCTGTTAGAGTAGAAATTGCGGTTACACTTTTTCGGTTTCACTGTAAAAGGGTGGGACCTAGTTGCTAATCTAGTAGCTCGTGTAAATTCATACCTAGGAGACATCTAAGTTCATTTGAGCAGAGGCCGTGAAAGCATTTATAGAAGAGGCACAGGGAAGCCACGTCACGCCGGTGAGAGAGCGACTGCAGCCGAGCCGCCAAGTCGGTATCGATCACATTGCAGATTCTCCGTTGGATTTTGTCAAGAACCCCGAGGTGAATAGCAGGGACACTTGACCAGATGTGGCAGCAATATTCAATACAAAGGCGGATGGTAGATTTATATACGTGCAGGATGGACTCAGACGGGAAAAAACTTCCTGGCCTTACACAGTGAACCGACCTTCTTAGCAGCGGATTTAGCAACATATTCGATGTTTGTTTTAAACAAAAAAATTTTGTAGTTCACCAGCCTAAAGATAAATCTGTAAGCTTATGTAGATGGTGAGAATATCGTTGTTTTGAAAAGGACAGAATATCGGTTCGCTGGTGAGTAGGCTTCCAGCTCCTGACATTCCGAGGCCTGCTGGAGATGGCTGGAGCAGAAGGAGCTGGAGTTGATGACGGAACTACTGCTAATGGCTGGAGCCGTTCGCTGTCTGCTGCAATAACAGATACTAGACTTTGATCCTAGTCATTTGAGCCGCGGAACACTTGGGTATTTACCCGTGCTTCCCCACTGAGACACAATGTCAACCTTAACGTAGTAGCCCGAGCATGTACCCTCAAGCCAAGTACAAAAATTGCCCAAGTCTCTGTAAGATCGGTTGCACTGATCTTGGTGGCAACTACCGATCTCTCTCTATAGTGCAATGAGAGGGTACAGCCTGGGACAGCAGTTCACCAGGGCCGGGCACCACGCAGTACTTATTTTCCTCCGTTACGTCTCAGTCCGCAGAGAGGCCACAACTGAACCGCACTCTTACCAAAAACAGAAGTGCAACTGAGAGATGATAGGCATCCCTCGGCAAGGCCATTGAACGCTATTATTTACGCATAAATCCCCAATAAGTTGGGATGCGACACAAGCTCAGGATTAATACGGGGAAGGCGAGAGCGGACACTCGGGTCAAGGGTTAAAATTTGCCCGGCCTTCGCCCGATCGGGTTTGTTTATTCTTCTAAGCTCACTCTCACTGTTCGTAGACCGAGACCCGACTCTGCCCGAAGACAAAGATAAGACTGAAAGACGATATGTATCTAACGGTCGAGGATCGCTTGTTTTCGAAAACTCATTATAACTTGAATCATTCTTGCTGGTTAAGCTTTTTCTTACAGATGTTTTTTTAAAACTGGGAGTGCCAGCAGAGTCGGACAGTGATTCCATGCTCCTCAAAAGCTCTAATCTTCCGATCAGAAGCCCTGCAAGATGTAGTTTATCATCATACCCGGAACAAGCAATTAAGAGGTGGTTCGACGCTCTTCAAAACTTCCAGTCTCCCAATTAAAGGCATTGGTGCTGGATGTAGTTTATCGTCATACTCAGGACTAGAAATTAAGAGGTGATTCCACGTTTCTCAATCCTCCAATCCCCTATTCCGTTGCCCTGGTGCCGGTTGTAGCTTACTGTTATATCCAGTAATAACGAAGTTTTAGAGAAAACGTGAACAATAAATACCCTTGTCCTTAACATCAGAAATTGGAAAATTTAACACTCACTTGACGGACTGAAGTCAAGAAGAACAGAAGTGGCACATAACCAACCTAACATGCTTAAATAGTTGACCTAACAGGGATTAGTAGATATAGCATAAAAATAAACGTTACTATCTTAACTTATTTTATGAATAGAACTTGGTCTGTGTGTGTGTGTGTGTGTGTGTGTGTGTGTGTGTGTGTGTGTGTGTGTGTTTGTGTGTGTGTTTGTGTGTGTCCGTTGCCAATAGATTCCGAAACGTCTGAACCGATTTTCTGGAAAATTTACACAGTTGTACTATAAGCCTTAGCGAGTGTTCTTAGCTAGGTTTTGTGTCGAGGTACCCCCGATAAATATTGAAAATCGATAATCGAAAAAATCGGGTTATAGAAGGAGTGGTGCGATTTTAACCAAATTTGATACACTCATAGACAAAGACATAAGACATGATATTCAGAAGTTTCAAGATTGCAGTTCTTACAATAGTGCAGAAAATTGATAATATACATATATATAAAAGGCAAGATGTTTGTGTCAGTGTCTGTTTATCTGTCTGTATGTCCTTTATACAAATCCACAATTTTTATCCGATTCTCTCCAAACTTCAAAATTTGACTTACATCCATTCATTTTTCTTTCCGTCTACGGTTTCGCTTTAACTGGAAACAACTATGGCTTTTTAGTCTTTCGTGCCAACGTCCAAAGAGTCTGAGCTCCAGTACCATGGATTAGTTTTAAAGCTTTCATTACACCCGAGCAACGCCGGGCTATACTGCCACTTGTTATTAAATAAAAGATCTATATTATCATAGATGGAAAAACTTTGTACAATTCATGGACCACTATTATTTTAAAAAGAATTCACTAATTGTTTTTTGTGTGCATAAACGTGCCGATTTTAGTAAATATGGTCATTCAAACACGACATTGTCAAGAAATAAGAGCAATGACTATTGTAAACTCAAAGTCAAAAGTCCTAAAATTCAATAAACATTAGAATACGGAAAATATATTCTTAATTTTTCAAGATTACTGAGTAGCTAAAAATATTATGAAAAAGACGCTCAAGTAAATTTTACAGATAAGTCCACTGCAGAAAAAAATTAAACTTTCGTCTGTCAGTGAAGTTGTCAACCTGTTAGCACCTTAAATAAACAGCTACCGTCATGTTAAAATGCATTTCTGCGATATTTTAAATTTAAAATAAGTAGTATTTGTTTCAAACCAGATTAATTATACTTTAAATAAGTTAATGTTCCTCAGGTAAAGTTTCAGATAAGTATATATCTTATTTTTGAGAGAATTTAAAAAGAATTGAGGTGAAAAATGGCAAAAAATGGTGCTAAAATAAGCAGTTTTTGTCATTTCAAAATTGAAATTAGTCCTGAAATAAAGGAAAGTATTTTGCTAATAAGAATTAATAAGTTTCATCGATTCGTTTGAAATTAAAAATAAAATAAAAGCGTAATATATGCATAATGCCTCCACCTCAACGCCCACCATGCCAGACAAACAGTTAAGTGTCATATGTGATACACACTTGGACGAGCATGTCTCGAAGAGGCATGACTGATTGGGCAGAAAATTATCCCGCAGTAGGTTGCCATTACTTCCTGCGGTAGACTGATTGCCAAGGCTATAAAACCCAATCTGTTCTGCTATTTAACCAATAATTGAAGGAAGAAGTGACGGATTATAACTATTTCCAAGAGAGATGACTGACTGGGCAGAAGACTTTCCCGCAGTAGGTTGCCATTATTTCCTGTGGTAGACTGGTTGGCAACCAAGGCTATAGAACCCAATCTGTTCTGCTATTTAACCAATAATTGAAGGAAGAAGTGACGGATTATAACTATTTCCAAGAGACATGACTGACTGGGCAGAAGACTTTCCCGCAGTAGGTTGCCACTACTTCCTGTGGTAGACTGATTGCCAACCAAGGCTATAGAACCCAAACTTTTATGCTATTTAACCCATAACTGAAGGAAGAAGTGACGGATTATAACTATTTCCAAGAGACATGACTGACTGGGCAGAAGAATTTCCCGCAGTAGGTTGCCATTATTTCCTGTGGTAGACTGATTGCCAACCAAGGCTATAGAACCCAATCTGTTCTGCTATTTAACCAATAATTGAAGGAAGAAGTGACGGATTATAAGTATTTCCAAGGATATTTGCGCATAAGTGAATGCAATGAATTCAAGTATTATTCGAACTCGGCTCTCTGATTTTTCGTTCCGAGCTGATATCCACTGCACCACAACGCGCATAGACTTAAAAGAAATAAGTCAATCATTCAAAGGCGGGAAAAAAAGTATGGCGACAAAAGGTCTGGAAGAGATGTTGAAAAAGCAAGTCATAAAAAGTCATTCTGCCGACGGAAAACGCTTTATTGAGCGTGTCGCCATTCCGGACAGGGTGTGGTGTTGAGTAACGCTATGTCATTTGACAAGAACATGTTTGCTTAACGCCTTTTTTGCATGTCGTTGGATTAGTTGGGATGAGTAGGGGCCTGACTTCCGGCGACTTACAGTTGAACTGAGAAAAAAAGAAGTTGAAAGAAACGCGAACAAAATGTGGAAAATAAAACAAGGAACTCGATAACATATAAATAAAGAATTAGATTTTAGGTTCTCAGTGGGCTCGTGATGTATTTCGTCCATGTCTTCAGGCAAGATGTGGTCCAAGACTCCTTGGAATGCCAGAAACCACAAACAGTATTGAACAGTATTTAAACTATGTTTTTTTCCCAAACACGTATGATAAAGTATAACTAATAAATTAGGGACAATTTGAGATTAACACCAATAACGAGGTTCCGTCACTTTTTCGTAGGAAAACAACAATGCGTAATGAAAAAGACCACAAACTTAACGAAAATAAAGTTTTATCGATAAATTGATGATAACAAATTTTAAAAAACATTTTTTACCAAAACTTTCTAAAAAGAACATATAAAAAATAATTTCATTTATTTGGGAATAAGTCCTAAAAATTTAATTAAAATCTGACAATTATTTGATTTTTACAAGAATTTCGAATCAATGTGTTTTCAACGGAAAACAAGCGCAAAAAAGTCAATATTAAAAGTTAAGCCACGGCGATGACGTAAACAAAACAAGATTTTAACCAAAATTTCGAACGTGTTAGAAAGGATTAAAATTTAAAAAAATAATTAAAAAATACTTTGGTCTTTCATCTAAATATCGATATTTTCATGTTTTTATTTGAAATATAGTGTCAGAGATCTTTTGAAATATTTTTAAAATCGATGAATTTTTGTTTGTTTACAAATTTCATAAAATTAAGAAAATGACCGTTTTAAGAAAACTTTAAGAAATCGAAATTAAATTTGATATTCTACTCTATATAATTTCTATCTGAAATACACCAGAATTTTTTATTTAATGGAAACAATAAATTTAATCATTAAGCTTTTAATTAAATCTAAAATGAAATCTGCAAGAATGTTTTTTCATTTTAAAAATTTCATTTTAAACTTAGGTAACGAAAATTTCAGTTGAAAAAGTGCAGGTACCTATATAACTAATAATAAAACAAAACCATTATAACAATAGGCTAATAAATGTTATGTTGCACATAAAAGATTTGTTCTTACCTTAGATTTAATCAGGTACAATACGAGATTAACAACAGTAACTAATAATATGTGCGTTGTGGCGCAATGGATATCGGCTAGGAACGAGAAATCGGGGAACCGAGTTCGAATTCATTGCCTTCACTTACGCGCAAATACCCTTGGGAAAGGTATTAATCTGTCTATTCCCTCCAGTTATGGGTTAAATAATAGGACAGATTGGGTTTTATAGCCTTGATCGGCAACCAGTCTACCGCAGAAAGCAATGGCAACCTACTGCGGGATAATCTTCTGCCCAGTCAGTCATGTCTCTTTCGTGACATGATCGCCCAAGCGTGTATCACGTATGGCACATAACTGACTGACTGACTGAACTAATAACAAAATGGTATCAATTATAATAACAGACTGTAACAAAAGTTTTCTGAGAGATAGAACTGTCATTCTTACCATAGAACTTATTGGACACGTTAAGAGATTATAACAATTACTAAGAATAAAATGGTATCTAAACTTATTTATAAATGGAACTTTGTGTGTGTATGTGTCTCCGTTACCTATAGACTCCGAAACGGCTGAACCGATGTTTTTGAAAATTTACACAGTTGTACTATAAGCCTATGCGAGTGTTCTTAGCTAGGTTTTGTGTCGAGGTACCATTTCTCTTTGTAAAACAGTTACACGAAAATCTGCCCTGAATTGTAAAATAAAAAAGTGCAACAGAACAAAAACATTATTTAATTATAAAAAAAAGCTTTTAAGTGCTTCTATGAATCTAAACTTATTTATAAATGGAACTTTGTCTGTGTGTGTGTGTATGTCTGTTTGTGTGTGTGTGTGTGTGTCCGTTACCTATAGACTCCGAAACGGCTGAACCGATTTTCTTGAAAATTTACACAGTTGCACTATAAGTGTCTATGAGTGTTTTTAGCTAGGTTTTTTGTCGAGGTACCCCCCGATAAATATCGAGAATCGTAAATCGAAAAAATGGGGTTATAGAAGGAGTGGTCCGGTTTTAATCAAATTTCATACACTCTTAGACAAAGACATAAGAAACGATATTTAGAAGTTTCCAGGTTGTAGTTCTTACAATAGGACAGAAAATCGATAATATATATATAAAAATCAAGATGTTTGTGTGTGTGTCTGTTTATCTGTCTGTATATCTTTTATACAAATCCAGAATTTTTATCCGATTCTCACCAAGCTTCACACAAATATTCTTTAGGCTGAGTCTGAGCTCCAGGACTATGGATTAGTTTTATTACACCCGAGCTATATTGCTAGTCAATTATAACAACAGACTACAACAAAAGTTTTCTGAGAGTCATAACTTTCATTCTTACCATAGAAATTATTGGACACAAGAAGAGAATAACAGGAGTAACGCCGGAAATAGAAATGTAGGGACCCCTCATGTTCTCTACAGAAAAGGGCAAAATGCATCACGTATATATTGAGGCCCCCGAATCTAAAGCTTTATATTTTATCTGTTTCTCTTATGTTATTCTCCACTTTTCGTTCATATAATTCAGGCAACAAAAATAGTTTGACAGAAAGATGAAATTTGAGACACATGTAGATATTTACCACGTCTCTGCATTGAGACGTGGATGTAACACAAGGTCAGTTTTTAATGTGGGGAACCCGAGCGTATACTTTCAGGCCGCTGGTTAAATATTAACCAGCCCCCGCATACGCGGTAACTAGGTACTAAACTTGTCTTAGCATATCTAAGCTTGTCTTCAGTTAAATGCCATACGTGATACACGCTTGGGCGATCATGTCTCGAAAGAGACATGACTGACTGAGCAGATGATTATCTAGCAGTAGGTTGCAAATACTTTCTGAGGTAGACTGGTTGCCAGCCAAAGTTAAAGAACCTAATCTGCCCTGTTATTTAACCAATAACTGAAGGGAAGAGACGGATTAATACCATTCACAAGGGTATTTGTGCGTAAGTGAATGCAAGGAATCCAGCTGGAATTCGAACTCGACTCCCCGATTCCTCGTTCCTAGCCGATATTCACTGCACCACAACGCACATCCTAAACTTATCTTAGCTGGTCTTAATTGGTCGTATCGACCGGTCAAAAGTGGCAGGTAAGTATATGGAGATTTTCCACGCGTAGCTTACATGTAGCACAACTATGGGTCACTCAGTAAGAACCGAACTCACGGCTCAAATGAAATGGCAACGTATTGCAGGAAAATCTTTTGTTTAGTCAGTCATGGATCGAAAGAGACATGATCACCCAAGCGTGTATCATGCATGGTAATCAACTGACTTATCTGGATAAAAGAATTGAAAATCAGTACAGATTGGTTTCTATAGTAATGGTTGATAATCAGTCCACCACAAAAAGTAATGGCAACCGACTGCCAAAAATCTGCTTAGTCATTCATGGATCGAAAGTGTCAACGTATGTCACCTTTTAATTTTTTCTGGGTAAGATACATAGCGGGACAATACATTATTTAAATCGGCAAACAATAAATTTTAACAGCAGGTAAGATTTTAGATTTTCTAAAATTTTGATTTTTTACTACCTCATGAATAAATGTTTAGGTTAGAATTATATTTTTATTTATTTCTCAGATGAATAATTTTCAATATCTTGGTATTATTTTAAACTATTGTTCTCATCTTGGTTGGTACAGATGTTATTACAGACGCAACTTTTCGACCAAGTACCTTTTGGTCATCATCAGATATCATAATCTTGTTGATTATTGTGATAGATCCTGTGAAATCAGTTATTGTTCTATCTTGTTGGATATGGTGCATCACTACTAGATCGAAAGATTGAACTCATGACCACTGGATGATAGTAACACATGCATAACCAACTACTATATCCACTACGCCACCGGCCCGAGTGTATTTTTGGAGTCTTTTATATTCAGTGTCGGATGGTTTTGACAAATGGTTATGTTAGTTGGTTCGTGCCATTTGTCATAATTTTTATTTAATCATAAATGAAAAGTTTACTAATTCAATGATCTCTTCAGTATTTTATAAATAGTTTTGAAGTTGGTTTATACGTGTGAATAAACGGGCAAATTTTTAAAAATACTGATGTCCATACACAATATTATCAGAAAATAAGATCGGTAATTGCAGACACAGAAAGAAAACTACAGGGCCTCCTACAGAAGGTAGCTGAGGAGAGTGACAAAAAAGGACTACAAATAAACAGTAAGAAAACTGAATGCATGGTCATCAGCGAAAAGGACAACCCAAAATGCCAAATACAGGTGGGGGATACTAGAATCAAGCAAGTACAAAAATTTAACTACCTGGGAAGTGTTCTAATAGGAGATGGAAAGTGCAAAACAGAGATCCGAAGGCGAATTGGCATGGCGAAGGACGAATTCCAGAAGCTGAGTAAAGTATTAAGACACAGGAAAATTTCCCTAGAAACAAAGAAGAGAGTGCTAGATTGCTATGTGATGTCAGTTCTTCAATACAACAGTGAATGACAATATCATCGAAGATGAGGAGAAAACTTAAAGCAGCAAAAATGCGGTTCTACAGAAGGATGATGCGGATATCATGGACCGAACATGTGAACAATGATGAGGTTTTGGAAAGAATGGTATTGAAAAGAAAACTAATAGTGAGCATCAGAAGGAGACAACTGAAGTTCCTGGGACATGCAATGAGGAAGGAGGGCTTGGAGAACCTGATACTGACAGTCCAGATAGAAGGAAAAAGAGACAGAGGAAGGCAGCGGATAACATATTTGAAGGGTCTGATCAGGTGGATGACGGAACGGGGGTTGCGTGGAGTAACAGGAGAAAACATTAAGAGCCACCAGAGATAGGTGATAGATAGGGAGACGTGGAAAGCCATGATCGCCTACATCCTGAAAGGATAGGGCACATAGAAGAAGAAGAACAAATATATTTACAATTTATTGGTAATATTTCCTTAAAAAGTGTCACAGTAATGAAGACTCGACAGCCAAGTACTGAAAATTCAATAGAATATTAGAATATTAGATTACTTTTCTAAGTTTTTTATGATCACTGGGTATTTTTCTAAATTTTTATCATTACTAAACAATTATTTTAAACAGGCGTTCACGTTATATTTGTCATGAAATCTTTAAAGTTATGTGGCCTTTACTTAAAAATGCCAAATGTCAGGTTATCAGTTACAACATCCACCTCCGGGTTAAAAATGTTTTTCTGCGATAATTTCAATTAAAAGTAAGAAATATTTGTTTTAATTCAGATTAATCAATCTTTAAATGCGATTTATCTTCCTCTAACAAAATTTCAGAAAAGCATATTTTATTTCTTAAAGATTTTGATAATGATAATAATTATGATGTCTCTATAGATTCGTCAATATGATGATTTTTAGCTATCTAAAAAAATCATTCCAATCAATCAATTTTAATTTTCTTTCAAATACAGCCTGTTGGAGATTTCATTGATTATTTCTGTAACATGCACAAAAAACGTATTAAATGAATTATCGACATTAACGATCACCCAGATGCAATAAGATCCCAAGTAGGCATATACACTAACGACACTACGGTTTAATCTCACCTCAATAAAAAATCTGCCGAAGCTGACAAAACAAACCACAATGCCGAGCTCAAGCTCGGCATTGTGAGAAGAATCTCCAACCTGTGGCGGACTGGCCTGTGAATTTTAATGCTTCCAACAATCTATTAACCACCACAGACAATCGCTCCTACCACCCATTAGCATGGATCAGGCTAGTCTCCCTGAAAGCAAAACACTGCGCCTCCACGGGTTAACTCTCACAACAGACCTCAAGTGAAATGACTATATAGAATCCATAGCTAAATCCGCTGCTAAGAAAGTTGGTTCTCTGTGTAGGGCCAGTAAGTTTTTCCCATCTGAAACAATCCTGCACATATATAAATCTACCATCCGCCCGTGCATTGAATACTGCTGCCATATCTGGTCGGGTGCTACTGCTATCCACCTAGGTGTCCTTGACAAAATCCAACGGAGAATCTGTTATGCGATCGATCCCGACTTTGCAGCTCAGATACAGTCACTTTCTCACCGGCGCAATGTGGCTTCCCTGTGTCTCTTCTACAAATACTTTCACAGTTTCTGCTCCGATGGACTTAACACCTTGGTGCCCCCTATATATGAATTTACTCGATTAACAACTAGGTCCCAAGATTAGCAACTAGGTCTCACCCTTTTACTGTGAAGCCAATAAAATGTAAACATAAATTCTACTCCATCAGCTTCTTTTCTCGCACTTCCTGCCTTTGAAATTCCCTTCCATTTACTTGCTTCTCCGACAGCTACAATCACCAAGAGTTTAAATGTAAAGTCAATAGTCATCTCCTATATCACTAACCTGCATCCTCTCTCTTTCATGCTTCTTTCTCCGTCCACTCCACTCTCATCAGTATTCTCATCCTTCTCTTACCCACTTACTGACACCTCCTATAACCTGTCACTCTTTCTCATAACTTTCCTCCTATGTAAAAACAGTGGTAGTAAAATGCCTTGCTTGGGGTGATATGATGATAAAACAAAATTCTAGGGTAACTATTTTGGTAAAACTTACTGTATATCTAATTTTCTATTCTAATTTCTAATAGACAAATTTTGTTTAATTTTGATAATAATTCTTTTCTTTCGGGAATGAAAGCAAACCTTAAAGAATGAAGCTATTAGATTCAAAATTATATATTTTATCTCGATAATGAGATAAAATGCAACCGCAACTTCTACTCCAACAGTTTCTTTCCTCACATTTCCCGACTGTGAAATTCCCTTCCACACGATTGCTTCCCCGACGGCTACAATCTCCAGGAGTTTAAATGTAAGGTCAATAGACACCTCCTAACACACTAACCTGCTCCCATTCTATCAAACACTCTTCCCATCTGCCCAACCCTCATCTTCGGTATCCTTACTCATCTGTCACCTTCCTCCTGACATTCCCTATGTCTAATCACTCCTTCTCTTTACCTTCCCCTATGTAGCCCCATGCGCAATAGTGGCAGTGGAATGCCTTGCTTGGGGTGAAATGATGAAAAAAAAATATTCTAGTTTGGTTTTCATTCCAACAAGCAAATTAAATGAGTTCTGAAATAAAAAGAAGATAAAAAATAATTCATACTTGTTCACATCTCGAAAGCTGTATCCATTTTTGTGATGTATTCCTTGTTTGTGCAGGAATTTTAAAATATTTTTCTTTGCATTCATAAACGTCTAAAGAAAAATATCATTTTTCTTGCAAAATCTGTCAAGTTTAACGTCTTTCTTTCTTTCTTTCTTTCTTTCTTTTTTAAATTAGGGCGGAGGTTGTTGCGCTGGAAATGTCTGGCAGAAATAAATGAGATCTTGTTGAGTTTTGTCAGCCCTTAGTCATAGAAACTATGTTTCTGGCTCAAATCAGTCATTTTCAACCAGAGTATTTTAATTTGAGACATCTAAGGCAGCCTTTGTTTTCTTAATCAAAACACGACACTAAAAATGTCAGACTTGAGATCTATAGATCATCCCAGTTTAACGAACCAAGCACATACAGAATGAATATATATATATATATATATATATATATATATATATATGGTAGAAATTATCAGCATATTTCACGCTAAATTTAAGGCGAGTCTTATGTAACAAAAATGTACTCAATTTATTTCATAGATTCACGTATACAAGTTTTTTTTTTATGTGCGTATGTATCAAAAACTACTTGTGAGCTTGGTTTCTTACGGCAAAATCAGGTTCTACATTTGTCTTTAGTGCATTCGGAACCTACTATATATATATATATATATATATATATATATATATATATATATAAATGGAACTTTGTCTGTGTCTGTATGTGTGTGTGTGTCCTTTACCTATAGACTCCGAAACGGCTGAACCGATTTTCTTGAAAATTTACACAGTTGTACTATAAGCGTCTGCGAGTGTTCTTAGCTAGATTTTGTGTCGAGGTACCCCCGATAAATATCGAAAATCGATACTCGAAAAAAATCGGGTTATAGAAGGAGTGATCCGATTTTAATCAAATTTGATACACTAATAGACAAAGACATAAGAAACGATATTCAGAAGTTTCAAGGTTGCAATTCTATCCTTGGATGACTTATTTGACTCCGATATTGGAAATCGATACCCTGATATCCTACCGAGTCTGATCAAAATCAGTTTTTCAGCCCTTTTATTTTAGTTTTTGCTTCGGGTTTCGCTCTAAGCAGGTATAATTGTAGTTCTTAGTCTTAGCCATGATGCCATTTACTCAGAGGACTTATTTAGCCTTCAAAATTCAGTTTAAAACGAAAAAACCTTATTTGATATCGATAACCGGAAATCAAAATTTGACTTACATCCATTCATTTTTCTTTCAGTCTACGGTTTCGCTTTAACTGGAAACAACTATTGCTTTTTAGTCTTTCGTGCCAACGTCCAAAGAGTCTGAGCTCCAGGACAATGGATTAGTTTTAAAGCTTTCATTACACCCGAGCAACGCCGGGCTATACTGCTAGTCAGAGATAAAGCGTATGTAAATATAAATATAAAAATGCAAATATATTTACTATGCACAACTTAGAAAATGTAGAATATTTTATGAAAAGTTAATAAACTAAAGAAATCGAATCACAAACCCTAAAATATCTAAATAAAATCAAAAGAAATTAAATAAATAATAAATTTAAAATACAATTAATGCAATAATAATAATGATAATAATAATTAAGTAATGAATAATTAATTCAGTAATGGGTTGCTATGTGATATTTGTTTTTTAATATGGCAGTGAATGCTGGACAATCTCACTAAGGATGGAGAATAGACTTGAAGCAACCGAAGGATGCTGAAGATACTATGGACCGAACATGTGAGCAATGATGAGGTTTTGGAGATGATGGGAACAAAAAGAAAACTAATACTTAACACCAAGAAAAGGTCAACTAAATTTCCTGGGACATGTAATGAGGAAGGACGGCTTGGAGATTCTGATACTCACAGTTCAGATAACGGGAAAAAGAGATATGGGAAAGCAGTGAGCAACATACCTGATGGGCTTGAGCAAGTGGATGACGAAGCGGGATTTAGGTGGGGTAAGAGAAGAAAGCGTGACAAGGGCCCCTATGGTTAGGAAGATGTGGAAGGCCCTGATCGCCTACGTTCTGAAAGCTTCTTTCACTTTTTTCTTTTCTCTTTTTTTTGTTCTCAATTGGAGTAGATAGACTTAACTATCGCCCGGTTCACACTCCACCCACGTCTTTTGAACAGGTGTAGAGGCTCATCCCTTTTTTCCTGTTTAGGATGTGGTTTCCGGCTTTCTCTTTTTCAATCATTTTACTCTTAAGTAGCCCCATGTGCATCAGTGGCGTCACCGCCTTGCTTGGGGTGATATGATTAAAAAAAAAGCACTCCATATAGAAATAAAAAAAAATTTGCACGGCACATGGTAAAAATTTTATAAATTGCCACATTTGGAACTACAATTATTTCTACTTAATAGCCTCTAGAATATTTTAAAACATAACCGTTACCGTCTATCTAATAAAAGCCATGATAATACAATAGACCTTTCTAGCCATTAGTCTCTAGAATAATTTAAAACATTACCGTTACCGCCTATCTAATAAACGTCATGATAATACAATAGGCCTTTCTAGCCATTAGTCTCTAGAATATTTTAAAAGATAACCGTTACCGTCTATCTAATAAACGTCATGATAATACAATAGACCTTTCTTGCCATAATGCAGCATATATAAATAGTCGAGACAAAACACAAGATCCGAATCCTGAAAATTGCGTTGAAGTATGAAACAGGCTGTGACCGTATGTCTATATGCGTGTGTCTATATTTGCATTTATGGGTGCTATTTTAAGTCATGAGTAATTACCGTTTTTATGGAATCATTGTAATGGCAAATATATAATTCAAAGTACTTATCATACGTAACAGTTAAGAATAAATTTGATGTATATTAACATACCTTAGTTTATTTTTTCATACATAGCGTACATAGCGGATTAAAGGATAATATTTTTAAAAACCTGGAACACGGTTGGTCTGTTCTACCCCACCCACCTTACTAATCTGACCTTGCAAATTAAAATTTGTGGAATTTTACTCAAAAATTATCAAACTGATGAATGGCAACAATTAATAAGCAAATAATAGTGAATATATGAATCAGTTCAGTGCCATATGTAATACACGCTTGAGCGATCATGTCTCGAAAGAGACATGACTGACTGGGTAGAAAATTTTCCCGCATTATTTTGCTATTTCTTTCTGCGGTAGAATTGTTACTTGCTAAGGCTAGAGAGCCCAATCTGTTCTGCTATTCAACCCATAGCTGGAGGAAAAGGCGACAGATTCATGCAGTTCTTAAGGGTATTTGCGCGCAAGTGAATGCAACGAATGTTTTCACTGAATAATTGAATAAAATGTTATTGTATTTTATTTTGTGAAATTATTAGGAAGAAATTCTATGTCAATATTAATTAGCTCAAGCCATGCTTTTTGGAGTTACTTTTCTATGAAGGCAATACTTCCTTTAACATTATAGAACATTCATCAAAATTCTCAATAATGTTCTCCGAAACATCTGCCTACCGCAGTCAGTTTCTTCGCGTGCTTGTAAAAGGCGTTGCGTACGATGGATAAAAAATATCCTCTCGATGTACCACTTAAAAATCAGCCATTAATAATAATTTGAAATGTTATTCAAATGAGTGACCCTCAAAGAATGTGACTGATTGCCAGGTAAGCAATCTTTTGCAATCTGTAATTCCCGACCAGTGCGTGTCAGCATAAGGTGAGAGTCTTATTGTGTCGAAAATGTCGAGTGTTCTCGACATTGTTCACATTTCCCAGCGAGCGGTAAATTCGGTTTCCTTTTAATTAACACAAGATTTAATAAAGGAAATGGAAATAGAAATGTACTCTAATTGAAACATAAGCAATAATTCTTCGTTAATAATATATTTTAGAATTATACTTTCTAAACTTAAATTACTTGTATAGATGCAAATATACGTGTAAAAGTATTCACAAGCAAGCCGTCATAAACACAAAAACAGATATCTCTTTCTCTCTCTTTCTCTCTCCGTATACTTATCAAAGTCAGTATATGTCTAGAAAACTAGAAGTCAAAATAGCTGCAACTGAAAGAAAAAAGTAAAAAAAGAAAAATGTGAAAAAACAATAAGGAGTGAGTGTAAAATTAAAAATAAAAATGGCGAAAAGACAAATAACACCCGTAAACGTTCATACAGGTAGATGGGCGCATATGCATGCACATACACTATGAAAAATATTGCACCAATGAAAAGTGCATAAACTGTATAAACAGTCAATTGCTGATATCCATGACGACTGAAAGGGGAATTTTCGGAGGGTCTGTCTACGAAAATCTGGAGTCGGGATGGTGAAGATAACGTTAATCTAAGTGACAAACATTTTACTTGTTTTAATTACATTATTAATACATCACTCAATAAGTCTCGGGCTTGATATATATATATATATATATATATATATATATATATATATATATATCTTATAATTTTTATGAAGTACTAAACTTCAAATGGCACGTGACAAAATTTAGGCCCAATCAGATTATTAGTTTACAAATTACAGTTATTTAAGTGAAGCTACTGTTGCAAATTTTTAAAACAATGGAAACATCTGAATTTCGTGAACTTGATAAAGCATTGCTTTCTGATAAGAAAAATACTGTTTAAGCAAAGCAATGGATTGATAAGCGTTATTCGGACTCTTCTTCATCGGAAACAATGGTTAAGAGGTGTTATGCTGACTTTAAACGTGGTCGTACAGACACAAATGCTAGTGAACGCTCAGGTCGCCGAAAATCGGCAGTTGTTCCGGAAAAACCCCAAAATTCTACAAACTCGTTTTGGCCGAACGTAAATTGAAGTTATGTGAGATAGCAGAGCTGTTGAACATTTCAGAAAGCAGCGTATTCACCATTTTGCATGAGCATTTGTCAATGAGAAAGCTGTGTTCAAAGTGGGTGCCACGTTTGCTTACAGTCGATCAAAAACAACAACGGGGCGACGATTTATTTTATTGGCACAATTTTTCGTACGAGGTAAAGAGGATAGAAAAGATGAAAAAACAAAAAGAGAAATAAAAAAGGGAAAGAGTAGGACACAGAAGAAATAAAAAAAAACAAAGAGGAAAGCAAGAGAGAAAGAAAGAAAAAAAGAAAGAAAGAAAGGACCTAGGGGAAAGATCCAGTGAAAAACGGTTCAGCAAGAAATAGACCCCAAATTTAGGTAGGAAGTAAAGTATAAGCATATACAGATATCGATCACGCGACCTCTGGGCTTAAAAAAGAGGAAAAAAGTGAAAAATGCACAAAGGGGGAAGAAAATGAAAAAAATGTATATATGCTTATATTTTAGTTCTAAAAAGTGAAAAAAAAGTTTCATGAATTTTCTTTTAAAAAATAACGCTTATTACCATCATTACTAACTACCTGATGAGAAATAATTCTTTCAATGTCGAAACAAAATGCACAGTTTTGTAGTAGTTTCTAGTTTGTAAATGTTCTAAAATATGATTTATAATAAATATTCATTACTCTATTTTTATATTGAGCACTGTTTTAACTTAATATTTTGAACATTGCAAATATTTTCCTCGTTCCTTATTCATTTGGATATATATACTTTTTCATTTGTAAACGAGTTATTACGCGACCTAGGTTTCTACCATGAGTGGTGTCTTTAGACGATTTGCAAACCGCCTGAAGACACCACTCATGGTAGAAACCTAGGTCGCCTAATATTCAAAAGTTCTACAATATAATTGTATCGAACACTTTTTAATATAAAAGTGCACTGGTTTAAACTTATTATGACCAGAAACTAAGTAATTAAATCAATCAATCAATCAATCAATCAATCAATATATATATATATATATATATATATATATATATATATATATATAGTTGAACTTTTTCGTATGTGTGCGTTCGGCTTTATCAGTCTTACATCAATACAAAAAAAAATAGAAAAAACATTTCAGTTGGAACAGCTGAGGAAGCACTTCCGAAAGTCACATGACATAAGACACAAGTGGCTCTCATGTGTATATCAAATAATCTCGCCGATAGGGGGCAGAGTTAGGCACACACAAACAATCAAGAAAAACTGCATCGGGTTTTAGCGCACTTCAAATCGTTTCCGGTATATTCTTTGCAAAACGTTGTACAATTGATGAAAATAAACAGGCGAAGGATCTGTTTGGTCAAAAAAAAAAAAAAAATTAAATAAATAAATAAAAAATAATAAAAAACTACCCTGATGTTTAGAGTATCTAAGGAAAAGATCAACACCCGCCCGCCATACTGGATCGTGTATGACGGGTGCAGGATACAAGTGTGCGAATAAGATGTGGCCGCAAGGGAGGGAAATCATAAACACAGGTTTGTTATTCTAACGATTGGCACCTTCGATGTTCACCGTTTCTTAAGTAGTGAATTTATTTATGTGAAAATGAGATCTTTAGGTACGTCCTCAGGCTCATGACGTGTGTCGGCTCATAGAGAATATTATTGCGCAGTACACGTCAGCTTCCGACGCGGACATAATATACTACGGCCTCACTTCCAGAGACCTGTACATATACTTTTTACTAACCCGCATTCCTGGACTACTAATCTTTATTCAAGTCTGTATCCTTACGTAAAAATAGTCTCGATGAGTGGAGCCCAGAGATACTATTAACTACTTTGCTAATCTTTCTCTGGACTCTCGTATTCTCCGGTTAAAACTTTGTGAAAACGCGGTATTCAATATTTATTTTCGTCGGAGCCACGACTGGATTAATACTTTCCGCTCGGAGACAGAGAGATTGACAGTGTCAAAAGAATTACCGCGAGAAAACGTGGTATTCGGTATTTATTTACCCTTCCACTAGTGCAAAATGTGTTCTTCGGGCCGTATAGCGCAGCCAAAAATATCTGTCTAATTTTGCCCAGTCGTGACTCTACCCTTCGGCGGACCGACGACTGGGTTAATGCTCTCCGCCCGGAGGCAGAGAGATTGACAATGTCAAAGGAAGTTACCGCGAGGAAACGCGGTATTCTTCAATCTCGCTTCTGTCTACACACTTATTTTCTATCTCAATTACTGGTCGTTGTTCATTTATTTGTGTGTCTCCCATTCCCGGGATCCACAACACCTGGACTACTAATCTTCATTCAAGTCTGTATCGTTACGTTAATACACTTATTTTCTATCTCAATTACTGGTCGTTGTTCATTTATTTGTGCGGGTCCCATTCCCGGGATCCACAACAGAACTGTTGTGTGATACTTGTGCTTTTAGGAATGCTAGATCATCTCCTCAAAGATGAAGGAGAGACTCGAAGCAACAGAAATCTGGATCTACGGAAGGATGCTGAGAATGCCACGAAACAAACACGTGAGAGGAAGTGCTTCAGAAATCCTTAAAACCAAGGACACAAGTGACTCTCCTGTGTACATCAACTAATCTCACCCATAAGGAGCAGAAGTAAGCACACATGCAAGCAATCAAGAAAAAAGAGACTGCATAGGAATTTAATTCAATTCAAAACCATTTCCTACAAATTGATAACAAAGAAATTTTGTAAATTTGGGGCAATTTTTGTGACTAAATTTTACTGATTATCATTTATTAGAATTTTCTTTAAGCACGACATTATCAGAATCGAAAAAGAAATTATTTACCACCCGAAAACATATAGCTATTGCTTAGAAAACCAGTGTTAAGAAGGCCTAGTACGTTGTTACGTTCTGTGTTGTCTCTAAATCTCCCCGACTAGTAAATGAAATGATATCAACGAAACGGACCGTTTCTTATTCGATTTATTAGGAGAGAGTGATGACAGCTTGGTTTCTAAGGGGTAGCTCAAGGAATGACGTCAAACGAAAGCATATCGCACGTTAGTTTAGCGTTCCTTCGCGGTTAGACTTCGCCTGTCGCTAACCTAGGTGTGGGAGACGTATCGATGTTTTAAAATCATTTCGGTCCTTTATTGAATTAGCGCCATTTTGTACTTATATTCAAAACTCAGACAAAGACAATTCATCACTAACAGAATACCCCGCCCACGAAGCACTCTAGCAAATCGCTGACCATTCCGGCCCTGGAATTCGCATTCTTTAACACTTTTCGATTCAAGTTTTTCTTGATGACCAAGGTGCAGAAATCCTATTCCTAATACAAACACAGTATCAAATTGAAGGGTATGTACAGTCGGGTTTTACTTGTAATGTTAAAAATTCTCGATTTCGGGATCAATTCGCTAACGCAGCCGAAAAGGCACAGAAAGGCACACACGCTCTCAGTGTTCGATATCGTTTTTTTTCAAACATTGTAGAGCTTCTAATAATGAGAACAGGCGGAGCTTTTCTCAACGAACAAACGTCATCGTAAAAAAAATTTGAAATTTTGATGATTGCGGAGCTGTGATGGTCATTCAATATCGTCCAAACTGTTTGAAACATTATTTACGTAATTCAGTCATTTAGTCAATTAAGTGCCATATGTGATACCTGCTTGGGCGATCATATCTCGAAAGAGACATGACTGACCGGGCAGTGGATTTTCCCGCATTAGGTTGCTATTACTTTCTGCTGTATACTGGTTGCCAGCGTTGACTATAAAACCCACTATGTCCTGTTATTTAACCAATAACTGGAGGGAAGAGACGGATTAATGTTTTTCTTTAGAGTATTTGCACGTAAGTGAATGCAAGGAACTCAACTGGAATTCGAACTCGGTTCTCCGGTTTCTCGTTCTGAGCCGATATCTACTACACCATTTACGTAATTAATGACTGCGTACTCCTGATGGAGCCTTTTGTCTCAATTAAGGATTTTCTTCTTTTTTTTAAATTATTTTTTACTAGACATATTTATGGCATTTTCATTTTGGATTCAGCTTTGTTAAGGAGGCATTGACACAACCATAAGAAGATAATAAATGTTTATCTTAAATGCCGAACTGTACATGAAAATCTTTCAAAGTTATAAAGTTAGGTTGTAGAGTACAGTTCGGCATTTAAGATAAATATTTATTATCTTCTCCAGTTTGCGTAAGTGCCTCCTTAATAAATCCGAAAACAAAAGGAAAATAAATGTGTCTTGCAAAAATTATTCGAAAACAAATGAGTAAAACCTCTAACTGAAACAAAGGAAATCATCAGGACTTCACAGTCACACACCCTGACGAGCAGACAGGCAGTGTGATTGTTGGAAGGTTCGTCTTCGAAACTCTGGAGTCGGAATGTTGACGGTAACGTCAATCAGCTAAGTGACAAACTTTATATTTAGATTAATTTTATCTCACTCTTTGTGTCTCTCTCTCACTCGGTCTCTCTCCACACACACACACACACACACACACACACACACACACACATGATATATATATATATATATATATATATATATATATATATATATATATATGTTTAAATTGGTTTTTTATATTTTAAATTAATTTAATTTATATTACAACACAGAAAAAAGCTATGTTTTGAGATTTGAAGCTTTTATCTCGTCTTCAGCAATGTTCAAAAACTTTGGTGAAAATGATTTACATTTGAATGTAGTAAACAATCTTCTACGTCTTCTTCTTCTACGTCTTCTTCTTCTTGTTTATCTTCTTCTTCTTTTTCTTCTTCTTCTTCTTCTTCTTCTTCTATGTGCCTTGTCCTTTCAGAACATAGGCGATCATGACCTTCCACGTCTCCCTATCCCTGGTGGCTCTTAGCACGCTTTCTCACGTAACACCATGCAGCCCCCGTTCTGTAATCAAATATGTTATCCGCTACTTTCTCCTGTTTCTTTTTCCCTCTAGCTGGCCTGTTAATATAAGGTTTTCCAAGCCCTCCTTCCTCATTGTACGTCCCAGGAACTTTAGTTGTCTCTTCCTGATGCTCAATATTAATTTCCTTTTCGTTTTCATCCTTTCCAAAACCTCATCATTGTTCACATGCTCGATCCATGATATTCGCAACATCCTTCTGTAGAACCAAACTTCAGTTGATTCAAGTTTTTCCTTCATCTTTGATGATATTGTCCAGCATTCACTGCCATATTGAACAATACTTGTGCTTATTAAAGAGTTAATATTGAGTGGGGAGATCATATGGGTGTATTTAATTTAACTGATCAGTATGAAGGTCGATTTTGAAAATTTAAAACATGGGTTAAATGTTAGAGAATGAGGGTTATTCATACATGTCTAAGTAAAAATCTCATTTTTATGGTTAGACTGTTTACTTCCGGCAAGATGCATACATTTAATTATAGAGAAATACTCTTAGAGTTATATGTGTACGACGGGCAGGTGACTAGGAAAAATAAGAAATAAAGAAAACAGCACAATTCATTTCTGGGCTGGAAAAAACATAACACCGGTCACTGAAAGTTTCAATTATTGTTGACTGCAAATCGCTCTGTTTTTATTGGTTAATTTATAACACGATCCCCGGGTGTACTCAATCCAACCCTTCTAGATCCTCAGTCAATCCGCCCACGCTGTGTTTGTTTGATCGCGGCCGGCCAAAGTAGGATTGCCTGTTGTCACCTGGCTAGGTTACTCCAGACACGCGAGAGGGCGGTAGATAGGTAAGACCAGATGCAACACGATCCACAGCAGCTGATGTCTGGCAAACGAAATATAATCACTACAAAAATACTACGCCACGGGTGTAGTTTTATATATATTTATATATCGATTATATACACAATAACATGCAAGTCAAAGCTAGGTGACGCGAAATCAGTTGGTTGCTATTTCAATAAACAATTACAGTATCAATGCTTTCGAAGACGGTGATTTGCTCAGTCGGCTCTAGCAGCACGCTGATTTCAGATCGACCGTCTTCTTCAAACCACAGGCCCAATTCTGTTAATTTCGTTTTCCATCTCGGTTTTATTGAGAAGGCACAAAACGGGGATGGTAAAGTTAATTACGGGAGTTCAATTTTCCTTTACTGTATAATTCTTGCCAAATCGAAATGAAAATAATATCAATTATCTATTTTGATTGAGTTTCCGGCCCTTCACCGATGAGGGGGAGAGTACTTACTCTCTCTTATTGCTTGCCTGTCCGTATCCAAAGCTCAGATTGCCGAAGATAGAAAATCCTCACAGTCCAATTTGACATAGGGCTAAACAAATTGTAAAAACACGACAATATTATGTCTATGATTCTTTTACACAGATTCAATCAATTAGGTTACTTTTCCCGACAAAAATAATATTTTCTAATTTTAGAGAAATTGTTTCTTATTTTTAAAATTAATAAAAATTAATACCAGCCATCTGGAATGAAGGTTACAAATTAATATTTTCACACTGGCTCGCGAACTTGCAAACAATGAAGAAAAAGAGGTTTTTTTCCGTACTCACCACATCCTTAGAGTATTTAGTGTTGTTGAAATTATTGCTAAGTTTTTTTGTTGATAGTTACAAACTTTATGTTTCGTTTATTTTCGCAAACCAGTCGATGAAATTTGAATAAGTCGATTTGTTTGGAAAATACTTTAACAAAAAAACTGCTTTGCATTTTTAAGCACCCTACTTAGACCAACTGTAAATTGTATTTTCTTACCTGTCTGCACTTCTCCCCAAAAGTTGTTTTCGGTCAGTCAATGGATATCTATTTTAGAGACTGTGACGGACGAGCAAACTAACGGGCTAACAAACTAAGTTACAAAATTTTATGCATAAATATTTACCCTTTTTGATCAGATCTATAACTATATTTTTGAGTCAAATGTAAATTGGATCTGCATCTACATTTTAACACTTTAAACCGAACTCATGTCTACCTTTTTTTCCCTCTGGTGTAAACCGGACCTGTATCTATCTTCTTACCTCTGGTGTAAAACGGACCTGTATCTATCTTTTTATCTCTGGTTCAAACCGCACGTATGTCTACCTATTTTTATCTCTGGTGGAAACCGGACCTGTATTTATGATTTTACCTCTGGTTCAAACTGAACCTATGTCTACTTTTTTTAATCTCTGGTGAAAACTGTACCTGTATCTACATTTTTTTACCTCTGTTGTAAACCGGACCTGTATCTATCTTTTTAACTCTGGTTAAAACCGGATGTATGTCTACGTTCTCTCTGGTGTAAACCGGACCTGTACCCACCTTTTTACCTCTGAGGTAAAACGAACCTGTGTCTATCTCATTACCTCTGGTTCATACCGGACGTATGTCTACATTTTTTTTTATCTCTGGTGCAAACTGGACCTGTATCTATCTTTTACCACTGGTTTAAACCAAAGGTATGTCTACTTTTTTTAACCTCGATGAAAACTGTACCTGTATCTACCTTTTTACCTCTGAGGTAAACAGGACTTGTATCTATCTTTTTACCTCTGGTTTAAAGCGGATGTATGTCTACCTTCCCTCCGGTGTAAACCGAACCTGTATTTACCTTTCTACCTCTGGAGTAAACCGGACCTGTATCTATCTTTTTACCTCTGGTTCACACCGGAAGTATGTCTACCTTTTTTAACTCTGGTGAAAACTGGACCTGTATGTACCTTTTTACTTCTAGAGGTAAACCGGACCTGTATCTGTATTTTACCTCTGGTTCAAACCGGACGTATGTCTACCTTTTGTTTTATATCTGATGCAAACTGGACCTGTATGTACCTTTTTACTTCTGGAGTAAACCGGACCTGTATCTATCTTTTTACCTCTGGTTCAAACCGGTCGTGTGTCTACCTTTTTTTTTTTTATCTCTGGTGCAAACTTGACCTGTATTTCTCTTTTTACCTCTGGTTCAAACCAGACGTCTGCCTAACTTTTTCATCTGGCATTAAATAACCACACAAATTTTGATATGTCATTAAACTAATCAACCTAAATAAACATTGAACTTCTTAAATAATTAACATAGTTTCTATTTTCATTTCATTTTCTGTTTTCAGTTTTTCTTCTCTTCTCGCTGTTGGCGTTCAGCTGGTCTTACAGACGAAGTAAGTAAAACCTTTTTTAATTAATATTTTCTTTGTACGTGTATCCTCATGCTTATTGCTTTTACCATACCAAGTATCTTCTGAAAACAAAGTATCGAATTTTCAGAAAGTCTCGAAAGCTTTTAATTTCATTGATAATATTAGAAGTTAATCTGATGTCAAAACAACACGAATGGATCAAATAGGCAAGACTGAATTCATTATGGAAGCAATTTTTTCTTCTGGATTATGTTTTCAGTCATTGTTACATCATTCAATATGTGAAATTATATTCGAGTTTAAATTGTCATGAAACTAATCATTGCTTCATGGTGAAACCTAGTAATAAATTGAGAATTTTTTCTATGTGCCATGTCTCTTCGAGACATTAGTGATCGTGATTCTCCACATTTTCTTTGTAACTCTTAATATATTTAATCTTTTATGCATTCATGCATCCACCCAAAGTTTAATCACCCCTCAAGTATAATCAAACATGTACCCTCTCCATAGAATATAGTATTAATAAAAACTATTCTAGTAAAGAAGTATTTTATAAACGTGGAGATTTTTATAATAATGCCCTAAGGAATAATGGCTATGAAACCAGAATATCAAATACATAAAAATGTGATTATAGCAGGAAAAATAGAAGTAGAAAAATCATTTAGTATACATCCACTTTAAACCAAAAAGTTAATACCAAGTTAGAGCTGAAATTTCATAATTTAATCAAGAAAAATTCCTCTAATAATAACTTTCTAAGTAAAATCTTTAATAAAAATACCCTTAAATTAGGTTATAGTTGTACAAATAATCTAGAAAAAATTATTAAAAATCATAATAATAAACTCTTAAATCAGCAGGTAAACCAAAGTAACAATAATTATCCAATAAATGAAAACAACAAAAAATAAAAATTAATGTAATTGTCGAAATCCTAACAATTGCCCACTGAAAAATAGGTGTCTAACTAATTCTATTGTGTACCAATATAATATAACATCAAATGAAAACCCACCTATTAAAAAAAATTACATTAGATCTACTAAGAATACTTTTAAACAGCGATGGTATTTGCATTTAACTTCCTTAAAAATAACATGTACTGAAAACAAAAAACCCTTTCAGAGTAATTTTAGAAGTTAAATGACACAAACCAAGCCCCCAAATAAAATGGAAAATTCCTAAAAAAACAAGAATCAGTAAGCCGTTCTACTGTGTCTGAATGAAAAGCTGCAGATTTTAAGGTTCACTAAAAATAAAGTACGACCGAATCATTGAGTGAATTCACGGTTATATGTAAACATCCAAAATATTTATCTTTAAAATTTAATTAATTACAAATTTCATTTATAACTTATTCTCAAATATAGCTTGAGAATTAAAAACATATTTCACTAAAATAAATGACCCACACAATATTCATTTGGTTTTTTTTAACTACAATATCCCTTAGTATACCATAATTATTTAATTCTAATTCTAACCTAAGCATTCCAGCCTCTTTACTTCTGATGTAGTAAAAAAAAAAATAGCAAAAATCAAAATGGTCCCCTCTATGTACCTTACCCAGACAAAATTAAAAGTGACATGCTTTAACACCAGGGTACTCTGCTTCCTTTCGCGACTAAAATCTGCAGCTTCATAGTTCAACCTAATACTTATTTTTGATTGAACAACATTGACACACCTACAAGCATATTCTCCGACTACCACCCCTTCATTTTCTAAATAACCATGAATTCATCTTATATTTTCTAAATAAATCATTTCCACCATTTATTTTAACATATCAGCTGAAGACGAAAAGTATTGTTCTGAAACATGAACATTTTTGTGTAGTGATATTATGCTTTTATAACAAAATTACAATATTAAGCTCTACTTTGTATCGAACAATCTTTATAAAGATAGATTCATAAACAGTGGGTTTTACTCTATCTGTTCTTTCACTTTCTTATAATATATATATATATATGTGTGTGTGTGTGTGTGTGTGTGTGTGTGCGTGTGTGTGTGGAGGCCATCTACATTAAATCTAAGTAACCCATACTTCATAAGATCACATTTCAATCTGGTCATAACACATTACGTTGTATTTAGACATATGCTTCTGTTAACATTTCGATCTCTCATGTGGTGTGACGTCATAGAATCGCATTACAAATTTACGAACTGGGTCTGCTATTCGATGACTATTATCGTCGCATAGCAATGTTTTATGTCAACACAAGTTAATATCATCTTTGATGGTGGATGTCTTTATGTTAACGTCCCTGTAACCTCTCTGAAGATGGCTCATGTGAGCCGAAAGCTTAGAACCAGCATAATAATAAAATATCCAAATGTTAGACAATTTTTGTCTTTATTTTCACCCGAAATTAAAGCCAAAATACGATGTTTAGAATGGCTCTTGATTAAACATAACAGATATTCATTGTATGTTATATTTAACAATATACATACATACGTATATATATATATATATATATATTACGGAAATCAACGAATTTTAACGAAACTTGGTTATAAGCAACCGACAATTTTAAATGAATTGTTTGAACATTATTTTTTATCGATATTCATATTTAAATAGATATTCTGTTTTTAATGAAACAGTATTATATATTTATATCTACCGGTTTGATTATTTACGATAAATTTTTATTACGAAAATGTGTGCCATTCGGCAGGATTCGATTAAATACGAGTATCGATAAAAATAATGTTCAAACAATTCATTTCATATATATATATATATATATGAGAGTTTTTTTTATTGATATTACGCATGTTCATGCAGCTGTCTGAATTCGTTATTTAAGATTATTTAATTTTGGGAGTCACTTATTAGACGCAGGGTTTAATTAACTGGGTTTGTGCAAAGATGTTAATAAATAAGTAATGATAAATCGACTCCATGTCAGCTTTTTGTTCGAATAATTAACGCTAGTTAAATGGCGTTACATTTAACGACAAAGAAAAAAATACCCCTTTTCAAACTTTTAAATGAAATTTAAAAATAAATCAAGTAAGATTTATTTATTTCTAATATCCGCGGACCTGAAGAAAAGTACCACCACCTTTAAATTTGTTGTTTTTCTTTTGTTTTTAATTTTTTTTCAGTGCAATCTTATCGATTAAACCCTAAACTTTCCGATTGACAAAAAAAAAAAAAAAATTGTACAAATTTCAAAATTTATACAATTTTAGGGGGAGGGATCAGTTTTTCATACAACCTTATAGTAAATCGATTCTGTGCAATTAACTTTTTTGCTTGCGTATATTCAATTCAACTACTGCATCCATTGCGAATTTTTAGAATAAAGCCATACTTGGAGTTTCCAAAGAGAAAGATGCCATTGTAAGAACTAAAGAAAACTTGAAGGAGATAAAACCAAGAGTAATAATTTGTCAAACAAAACAAAACAAAAAAAAACAAAACAAAAAAACAAAACAAAACAAAAAAATACAAAACAAAGCGACCCCAACACGAGGGGTTCCAAAATGGAGGATCAGTTTACTATAACGTGTATGAGAAAGTGAGCCCCTACCTAAAATTGTTTAAATATTGACATTTTTTCAGATCTTTTTTGACAATCGGAAACTTTATTCAATAACCGATAAGACTGCGCTGAAAAAAGTAATAAATAAATAAATTAATAGTTCACAAATAATTAAAAAAAACAATTATTGCAGTGAGTCTAGCAAAAAAATAACCCTGAATTCAAAACATGGGAAAAGGCAACCGAAAATTACCCCAATATGTTACTTAATCATTGGTAGTTCACAAATAAAAAAAAACGACTTCATGGCAGTGAGTCTAGCAGAAGGAGAATTCTGAATTCAAAATCGGGGAAAACGCAGTAAGAAAACCACTCTACTCACAAGAAGTTATTACAATACATAACTATTAAACTAATAGATGTAAAAACCTTAGTTCTGAGGAGATATGACATTAAAAAAGCATCTTTATAGCTAGGAAGATGATAGATAAAATAACTAGTTTCAGCAAATATCGACATTTTTCGTTACCATAAGCTATAGGGATTTGTACGGCTTTCACAGCCCTTTGCTCTGTACTCGAAATGAAAGAAGCCGAAAAGAAAAAGGAAAGAAAAGGCACATTTAAATAACAAAATGTCAGTCACTGATCTTGGATATATTCGTTCGCATCTCTGTTACAGCGTATTAACTTACAAGTGCAAAAGCTTTTTAAAACTACGAACACTAAATAATAATGGCTTTAACACGTCGCGAAACGTTTTCTTTCAGAAGTCTTCTGTGACTGAAAAAAACAAAACGTGCTTCGTGGTTTTCCGGGTGGATCGATCGGACCTGGACGGCCAAACATGATATTACGCTGCACTTCCCTTCAATGAACCAAACCGGATTTTCAGAGGTAGAATTAATCCAAGCAGCTCGATCATACTCCCTGGCAGAATTCATATAGTATAGAATGTTTCCCTCGGATAAGCAGTTTACAAATTTTCGGTGCTTTTCGCCCTCGTCAGGTTAATGACTGAAGTTCATTAACCTGACGAGGCGAATTTGTTCACAAATTCACTGACAGCTAAGGCTCGACAATAATCGACAAATAATAAAATAATTCAACAATGCTGTTAAAAAGGAATATGAATACATGGAAGTTTACAAATTAAATTTCAATTTTAAATTAGCTTAAAAATAGACGTGCAGGTGGCTTAATGAAAGAGCATTTGGCGCACCGAGTTCGATATTCACTTTCGCGTAAATACTTTTTGAAAAGGTATGAATCTATATCTACCCAGCTTGTAGAAGTAGTGAAGTAGACTGGCAACCAGGCCAGGCGATAACGAACTGAATTTTCAAACCCGGCTAGATAGAACTCGTTATCGTAGGAACACGTGGCCATATAAGAGAAGGAAAAATTCAACAGAATACCAACCATTCCTCAGAGTACAGAGGTTGGGTGTAGGGTCAATCACCCCAACTTATGGAACAATTCGGTTATGGAAACCTCACCAAGAACCCATGTGTACCACGATGCAACAGAAAAATATCTTAAAAATTTGAAAAATCTGGAATATATTCAGCCTATATAAAATTAAGTAATATTGAATAGTCATTTATTTTCTTATAGGTTCTGAAAAAACAATCGATGGAATTGCAGTCCTCAGGAAATGCTTTTGGTTATTTTGTTACAATATAATAGATCTATGCATTTTGAAATTGCCATATTCTTTCCTGACGTAGGCGATCATGACTTTTCACAGTTGTATTTTTTATTTATTTGTGAATTAACATGTTTTCTTGTAAAGGAAAATAAAGGTTTTACCATTACCCTCTAGTTTTATTGCGATTTAACTTTAGAATACCGGTTCCCCTTCTATCACCGAAGTTAAGCAACGTTGAGCCTGGTTAGCCCCTAGATAGATGCCCGCTTGGGTATACCAGGTCCTGCAAGCTTGGATGTGCGGGTAATGTAATGGATAATTTATTCGGAATTTTTAATCGGAGAGCCAAATTCCAATTCCCGTTGGGTTCATTGTATTCACTTACTTTGGGAAAAGTATGAATCTATTTTTATCCCTGGCTATGGGTTAATTAGTAATGTTTTGACTTTAGTTAATCCGGATAGGGTTTATAAGCCGTACAAAATGGATCAACCAAACTAAGCCATTATCTTCTCCAGTTTTTGCAATTCAAAGTGGTTGTTACCCAACGCAACCAATCGATCCGCGTATTTAATTCATAGCTGGTGGAGAAAAGAAATTAATTTAAGCCTTATTCAAGGGTATTAGAGAATACAACAGGCTAGGCAAGAGTTTGATCGTGGCTCGTCAAATTTATTTTTACAACCGATATTCCTAACACTACCCACTGCTTGCCCTGTTCTTTGCATAAAAATTTGATAATGAAGTTTTAAATCTATAACTTTTTTTTTAACCTCAAACTTGTTTAAGCTATTTAGTGTATGCTGTGCATTCGAAAATGAGAAATAAAGTAGGGATTGTCAGTGGTCAGGAATTCATATGGGTCTTACTGAGAATGTCGATCTATTATTTGTATAATCTAAATGCACTTATGTTGATAATACTAGAAATGCATTTGAAATAAACGAATTTAAAAAAATCATTTTGCCCCAAACAAGGTGGTAAACCCACTATAAAGCAAGAAACGACTGGGAATGAAAGAGAATAAAAAACCGGAAACCAAATCCTAAACATGAAAATAATAAAACCTCCCTTTTTATTCAGAAAACCAGAGAGGAGTGTCAGGATTATTCGGACTATTGTCCTCATCTTTGTTGTCATTTGTACGACGTTTCGGCCGTTGTACGCTCCGGCCTTCTTCAGGTGTTAGAAATTTCGAACCAAACCATTTATTACAATCACTGGGGTATAATAGACGCCATTCATTGCGCAGTAGTGCCTCTTTTGGTAGTCATGAGTTATCTCCCTCTAACCCTGTAAGTTACGTATTTACGACTGATGTAGACTGGTATTGAACTCACAAATCTTTGGGTCAAGTCACAGGAACTAACCAGCGTATATATCCACCAGGCCATTAAGGACACATGGCCCAGTGGATATAGACAGAATTAATAGGTAGAATTAATCCAAACAGCTCGATCATACTCCCTGGCAGAAGTCATATGGTATAGAATGTTTCCCTCAAATAAACAGTTTACAAATTAAATATCCATCTTAATTAGTTTTCAAATAGACGTAGATGTGTCTTACTGAAATAACAATTGGCGCACAGAGTTCGATATTCACTCCCATGTAAATGCTTTTTGAAAAGGTATGAATCTATACCTCCCCAGCTTATAGATTAATTAGTAACTGGTAACCAGGCTAGGCGATAACGAACTGAATAAAACGTGTTTTGTGGTTTTCCGGGTGAATCGATCTTTAGGCGTTTACTACCGAAAGAGTAGACTTTCCCTCTCTACTCTCGACCAACTGACAGTACTACTAATTTCTGTCTCATATAAAAGCCACTACGTTATCTTTTGACACATTGTTTGCAACCATTTCAAGGATCATGTTATCTGACCTTGGCTACGCTGTTTTCAAAACAATCAAATATTTTCCTGATAAGAATAATTTTACCCACATTCTTAACTTTGACAACAATAAAATATTTATCAAAACAATGTCTATTTTTCGTATGCTAGCCATTTTGCATATTATTGCTGTTTCATAAAAATACATTTCTTCTCGAAATTAGACACTAACAATATATAATACTTTTGGACTCGATCGAGAGTGGAAGACGATTACTCAGCAAGTCCTGCCCATATATGGCAGTAGCACTCTATTTTAGACCTGATCTGGATCTTGTCAAGGTAGAGGATAGCAAGTGGAGTCAGTTACTTGCTGGAGCGGTGGAAAGAACAGGCTATTTTACTAATAATCAGGAATAAGCGGTCAGAAATCATGCACGCCTTACTGTCCGAATTGGGAAATTATATGAGAAATGAAAATTCGTTGTTAACGTAATATAAATCGTTAATATAAATAAAATATAAATCGTTAATATAAATAAAATGTAAGTAGTAATAAAAATTAATATAGTAAATGAGATAAATATTTAAAAAAATAATATGAAATATAATCAATGTTGATTATATTTTACACAATATTTCACCTATAGAAAGCCACTCAAGGTAGTGTGTTACTGAATGAGATTATTGTATTGACGCAAAATGGGGAGATAAAAAGTGCAGATTATGACATGTAGGATAGATAACGATTGACTACATAGCTGAATATTGTTGTGATCATAGAAACATTCTTTCTGGTGTCTGTTTGACAAAGCAGTAAAATGAGTGCATTGAATATTGCTTCCATGTCTGGTCGAATGCACCTGCTATATACCTAGGTGTCCTTGACAAAATCCAACGGAGAATCTGTAATGTGATAGATCCTGACTTGGCAGCTCAGATACAGTCACTTTCTCACCGGCCCAATGTGGCTTCCTTGTGTCTCTTCTACAAATACTTTCACGGCTTCTGCTCCGATGAACTTAGCTCACTGGTGCCCCCTATATATGAATTTACTCGAGCCACAAGATTAGCAACTAGTTCCCACACTATTACTGTGAAACCAATAAAATGTAAACGCAAATTCTATTCCAGCAGCTTCTTTTCTCGCACTTCTCGCCTGAAGAATTCTCTTCCCTTTACTTGCTTCCCTGACTGCTACAATCTCCAAGAATTTAAATGTAAAGTCAATAGTCATCTTCTATCTCACAAACTTGCATCCTCTCTCTCATGCCCCTTTCTCCGTCCACTCCACTCTCATCACTATTCTCATCCTTCTTTTACCCACTTCCTGACACCTCCTATAACCTGTCAATCTTTCTTATAACTTTCCTTCTATGTAACCCCCTGCAAAACAGTGGCAGTAAAATGCCTTGCTTGGGGCGATATAATTATTAAAAAAAGTAAGTCTTGGAAAAAAAGGTACCGGAACAGAACTTTTCATCACTTGGGTTCAGTGAGAATGAGAAGGATTCCATCCTGCTTACATGAGCTGGCGTGTCTTAGCCTGAAGGTATGAACTGGTTGAACTAGAGAATGTAGCTAATTAGAACATTTTGCATGGAAATAGCGATAGAGTAGAGATAGACTTGCGATTTTTTGTCTGTGGGGAAAGGGGTTACCGGGTGGAGAATAATTCATCACCCACACGGTTGTGTAGATGATTTAGAAGCAGTATTTACATTTTTCGGACTATTGTTCTCATCTTTGTTGCCATTTATACGACCTTTTGATCGTTGTGCGCTCCGGCCTTCTTCAGGTGCTAAGAATTTCGAACCAAACACTAGGCCATGTGTCCTTGGTTGTTTTTGTCCTTAAGGACACATGGCCTAGTGGATATAGACATTGGTTAGTTCCTGTGACTTGACACAAAGAGTTGTGAGTTCAATACCAGGCTACAGCGATGATGAACAAGTAACTTGAAAGATTAGAGGGATATAACTCATGACTTCCAATCGAAGCTTTAGCAAGGAATAAGAATGATATACCCCAGCGATTGTAATAAAGGGTTTGATTCGAAATTTCTAGCACCTGAAGAAGGTCGGCGCGTACAACAGCCTAAACGTTGTACAAATTGCAACAAAGATGAGGACAATAGTCTGAATAATGTAAATACTCTAAATACTACCTCATCTCAGAAATATAGACTAATATAATGAGCTATTATTATTAGTCGTACAAATGGCAACAATGATGAGGACAATAGTCCGAATAATGTAAATACTATAAATACTACCTCGTCTCAGAAATAGAGTTAAATGATTTAGAAGATTGTCAAAGATGGAAATTGAGGATCGGGCAGCTCCAGCCTAGATATAATGGCGGCAGATATAATATAAATCCTTTGTTACTTAACTGGATACGCCATAAAACAGGCAAATGTGCATGACACCAACTGGTACGACAAGAAAATTAATCTCTACCCAAATTTGTGAAGTTTGAACATTTTTGCTAACTGTTGCAAACTTGTGCCAGCTTTGGTTAAGTAAAGTAAAAATACAGACCAATTACTCATAAAAACATCAGCACGTTTTAAGAATTTAAAGAAGCTCGTTGTGGTGCAGTAGATATCGGCTCGGAACGAGAAATCGGGGTGCCGAATTTGAATTCCAGTTAAATTCCTTACATTCACTTACGCGCAAATACCCTTGGGAAAGTTATTAATCCGTCTCTTCCCCCCAGTTATGGGTTAAATAACAGGACAGATTGGGTTCTATAGCCTTGGTCGGCAACCAGTCTACCGCAGAAAGTAATGGCAACCTACTGCGGTATAATCTTCTGCCCAGTCAGTCATATCTCTTTCGAGACATGCTTGCCCAATCGTGTATCACGTATGGCACTTAACTGACTGACTATACTATTGTGCAAATTAATTGAAACAAAAAACGAATAATGATTTCCTAGGATCTTTCACACTTTCTCTGATCACGGATACGTCGTCTCTAAGCTTTGTTTTTCTCTTCCAAACACATTTTCTTTTACGTTTTCGACTGATGGATCCAGTTTTTTTCTCACCGTGATGTCACGGCTGAAAAATGAAAGGCTGGCATTAATATCCGCAAATATCTCTGTAAGGCTTACCAGTGTGTTTCTGCAGCGTTACAATTTTCATACTCTTCCTTGGAGTAACGCCCATCGCAGACAATGGCCGTAGGACAACTAATCGACAGTCGAGACAATAATGTCTGGGCCGGATAAAAATCTGATGCAATCACGAATGGCGCTATATTTTTCAAGGACAAGTAAATTTCATCATGCACCCCGAAAATAGATTCATATTACTGCACACCATTGCAAATGACCTAATCTGAGACAAAAAATCGATTACGTCCTGTAACTCCAAGTTTTCGTATGTTGAAAGAAACAAAACTAAAGCAGTTGTTTCAAGTAATTTGTACAAGGGTGTATTTAAAAAAAAAAAAAAGAAAAAAGGCAAAAAAATTTTATAAAAAAATTCAGTCTTTGCTCCACAAAGCATTGCCGGGACGGTTGTGAATCAACTGAGTAGCTTCAGCAAAGATCAAGCCACATCAGGGATCAAAATGCAACGATTATCAAACCCAAACAAAACGTGAACCTAGGGTTTTAACATGCATAAAAAAATGTTTATATATGAAACCACACAAAGATATCTTTATACACGAGGGTCCAGTTATAGCCGAAAATGTTTCTTTCAAGTTGGGGTGAGTCAGGGCTTTGCAAGGTCAACCTCAGAATATCTGTTTTTGCCGCAACAATATTTTCTACAGATTAAATATAGGACATTTGTTCTTAGATGTTGCCTCGCGGGATATATCTGCTTGCAGACAAAACCAGCGTCGTCCCTGATCTAAAGTTAAATAACATGAATTCATATATATATATATATATATCCGGTAAAATCGCAACAGCTTCTGGTTACGATTATAAGGTTCTTTAGGATCTCGACGGACGGAAGTGGAAAAGGCGATTGAAATGACGGCTGATGGGAAAAGAAAACGCGGTAATAGAAGTGTTGGAAGCCATCTTGAATTACAATGAATATTGGCTCTTCTCCAACATAAGCATTTTTACTTTGCCTTTAATGAGTTTTCTTAAATATCGATTAAAAATTTGACTCATTAAATGCAAAGAAAAATAAATGAAAATTAAGATTCGTTGATTCTATTATGCCAGTCTAAGGAGTAAGAATATATATGAGTGTTTTGCAAAATTGCATTCACTTTGCTAAAGGTTCTTCTCACAACGAAAAGAAAATAGGTTTTCTATGGATAATACGCTGGTTTTGAATGAAAGGTAATTAATTTTAAAATAGTTTTGCTTTCCTCTTATTTTTCTTATTTGCTTAAACCGAATCGAAGCTGTAATCGTTTAAAATTTAGCCAGATTCTTAAATTGACACAAAATTTTGAACTTTTAAGCTTTTCTTTCATATTTCTGTTGCTTCGCCCCTTGCAGTAGCAGACGTAGTAGTTTCAAATTGTTTGATATGAGAAGATAAACAACTATCATCATATAATAATTGTGTTTGTGGGCACCTCGAGGTGGTGTAATGGTTAGCAAGCTTGTCTCGCTAGAACTATTGCAATTAAGTAGTGAGTTCGATCCTCACTGGGTACCCCATACTTTCGGCCTTGTGCCACATCTACGCTGCGCTTAGTAAATTACAATAATTGTGATAGTTCCTTACTTCGTTTGTTCGCCCGACCGTTACGTCCTGCAGATACTTAATAAATAATAGACTATCATATTTTGATTGTGGGAAAGATGGGTATAAACTACTTGGTTTCAGTAATAAAGAAGTGATCACCGTCTCCTTCTAATACCTCATAAATACGTTGTGATCACGTGGAAAGGGAGAAAAAGACATTACTTGATTTGATTGAGAAAATGAATAAAAGAAAGAACACCTCCTTCAGGTTTTAGCATGTTGCTTTTTTTATTGACTAAGTCTTTTATTGTTTTGGATGTAGTAGTAACAATTTTTATGTTGAGACTATTTTCGATTGTAGATGTGATAGACTTAGTAGGAGGGGTTTACTCCATTGCCTGTCACAAAAAAATACACAGGAGAAACATTTAGCAATATAATAAAAGATATCAGCATAAAAGGGACATTTTCGAAATAATATGTCAAATGAGTTGGTTGTCCACCATAAAGAGACTGGTCACTATTTTAAGATAAAAAAATGCAAGCCTGATCAAAGGAGAAAATAATTCACTACGACGTAATGTCTAGAGAATGGCTTAATTGCAAAGTCATCCACAGTAGATTTGTGCCTTGGCTCTGACAATATTTCACCATTCCTGGCAGACCTTCTAATCTCACGCTCCTCTCCGGTATTTTTCACAGGAGTTGGTATTTGTCCATGGATTCTTTTTTAAGACTGACTTTCTGACTCATTCTAAAGCTTTCTTTTAATTCCCTTTCAATCGCAGTGGATCTTTTCAACAGTAGCATTATATATATATATATGTACTAAATCTAAAAATGAGCCAACATATGTACTAAATCTAAAAATGAGCCAACACCGACCGCGGTTTCACACAACGGATCGTCAGGGCCAGGCTCTGACGATCCATTTTGTCAAACCGCGGTCGGTGTTGGCTCTTGTTTAGATTTAGTGTACTGTATTTTTTGCTCTACTTTCGTACTTTCGTAGAGAACACTTTACTGTTAAGGTTTTCGTCTTGTTTTTTTTTCTTTCAAACAAGCACTTGATGCATTGTTCTTGTGCTTGGTTTGTTTCTTTTTTTTTTCTTCCCCTTTATTTAACCTACGAGGGGTCCTCGTTGGGTTATTGACGATTTAAGTTACTGATAGGTTAGCATTGGTTTTTCGGACATTAGTCTATAATAATTAGTGCTGCTTTATTGTAATTACGTATATATATATATATATATATATATATATATATATACTGTATTTTTCATCCACTTACAAGCCTGTTTCGCTGTATCACAGCTCATCAGTGTGGCTAGACATCCAAACTCGACAGATTTGGTATCAGTCGGAGTCGTTAACCCCTAAGCCATAGGCGCATGGAATCAAAGAATGGAAATTGTTGCATGTTATATATAATCGGTGCATACACACGCCAGTCACCGAAAGAACTCAATTCATGGCTGAAGAGTATATATATATATATATATATTGTAATCATTTCACCCCATGCAAAGCAGAACCGCGACTGGTGCGCAGAAGGTTACAGTGAGAGAAAAAAAAACAGGGTACAGGAGATGCCTAAGAAACGATAAGAAGTGGATGAGATTCAGGGAGGTGGATGGGATTTAGGGAGGTGGATATTATTTAGAGAGATAGGATATAGCAAATGACGCTGCATTTAGACTTTTGGAGATTGTAACTATCAGGGAAGCAAGTATACGGAAGAGAGTTCCGCAGGCAAGAAGTACGAGAAAAGAAACTGGTAGAGAAGAAATGGCGGTTACATTTGACTATTTTGACGGTAAAAGAGTGAGACCTAAATGCCAGTCAAGTAGCGCGTGTATAGTCATGTGGTCAAGGCATCAGGGATATTTACATCTCCAAATGAATAAAAACAAAGAAAATGATTGCAATGTCAAAACGTTAATTTAAAACAGTGCTCAATTAAAAACAGAGCAATGAATATTTATTAATAATTATTACTTTAGAACATGAGCAAAATAAAAACTACTACAAAATTGTACATTTTGTTTCGACATTGAACGAACAATGTCTCATCAGGTAGTTAATTATGATGGTAATAATGAGATATTGTTCTTTCAATATCAAAACAAAATGTACAATGTTGCTGTAGTTTGTAGTTTGCACATGTTCTAAAGTAATAATTAATATATATATATATATATATATATATAATTCAGAAATAGGATCGAAGGATCATTTCTACAAACAGAACCTGGACCATCAGCGATCCTTTGATAAAATGGAAAATTCGAAAATTCGTTTGAATATGTATGTTGGTATGGGAAGAAAAAGGCGTAGCTAAATGAAAAAGGAAAGAAGAAGAGGAAGAAATAAAAAGAAGAAAGAAGTAAGAGATGAAGGGGAAAACAGGAAACAGAAAAAACGTTATTTAGATTTCGAATTTCCCATTTTAACATACACATATAAATAGATTTTCAAATTTTCCATTTTAACATGCACATCTAAATGAATTTTCGAATTTCCCATTTTAACATGCACATCTAAATGAATTTTCGAATTTCCCATTTTAACATGCACATCTAAATTAATTTTCAAATTTCCCATTTTAACATACACATCTAAATAAATTTTCGAATTTTTCATTTTAACATACACATCTAAATAAATTTTCGAATTTCCCATTTTAACATATACTTCTAAATAAATTTTCGAATTTTTCATTTTAACATATACATCTAAATAAATTTTCGAATTTTTCATTTTAACATACACATCTAAATTAATTTTCAAGTTTCCCGTTTTAACATACACATCTAAATGAGTTTTCGAATTTTCCATTTTATCTTATTTACATCGAGCTCTCTGACTAGATCAGTTTTAATATTTCATTTTGCAAAATTAACATTAATAGGATATTGTTGTAGATCTTCGTCGTCAATTTGTTGTGGAATTGTTGTTGCGAAACTTCGCCGCAAAGTCCTAGTGACCGATTTGGTCGGAAGTAAAACTCTCAACACAGAAGGTAGGTTCAAAACAGTGTATAACAAGAACATATGTACAACGTAAGTGTTAGTAATAAGTAAAAAAAACAATGTAATCCCAAACGGTACAGTTACGCTTCTTATTGCCTGAATCGTAGCTGGCTTTAACTACGTACTACCTACGCCCTTTACTGCCGTTAACTGCAGTAGTTAATTGTCTTCCTACCTAAGGCAAAATGTGGCACAAGGCCTTTTTAATATGTGTAATTCGGGCCATAGAGCAAAAATCTCTAATTTTTTCTAAACGAGACTCTAGCCTTCGGCGGAGCCTCCACTCGAAGGCAGAGAGTTCGACAATGTGCAAGGCGTTAACTGTCTACGGAAGTCACGCTGGTAATTATAGATATATAATAAGAGGAAGAGTCCATTCCTCGTTGGAGAGCACCATAACAGATATCCTTTGGGATTTTACCAATAAGCCTCTTTCTCTTATAAATTATTTAAGTTATAAACGAAAGTCAAACACAAGTTGATTAAACTTAATGGTCAGACAAAAAAGTTAATTTTACGCGGTGATAAATTGGTAGATGAATGTAAATTCATTCAGATAAAGTTGTTTTACTTCCTGTCTTTTCGACGCCCAATTCTCCCTCTGTTTCTCCCTCTCCCATCCTCTCTCTCACTCGCACATATACATATACATATATCCATACGTTATGCACGTGTTGATGTCTATTATTAATTTCAGAGGTGTATTCTGTAAATGAATTGTCATTTCCAATGTTCTGTTTTGCATACATAATTTCCCGTAGGGTATGAGCTTCGTTTAATGTTCAGATGGAGATGACTCTCCCCACCACCACTTTAGGGCTATTATGCCTCAGTTAATTGAGCAGAAGAGAACTCTATCTAATATTAAATACACCCCCACATGTACTATATACACCTCCATATATATATATATATATATATATATATATAATTAATACACGCCATGTGCTAAATTGATTCTTTATACGAAATTAAATATTTAAACAATTACCTGAGATACGTTTCTGTGGAAGATTAAATGTTGGTCTGTTCATATCTATCTATCTATCTATCTATCTATCTATCTATCTATCTATCTATCTATCTATCTGATAATTGTATATTGAAAACTTATTGGCCTCTTTACACATAAAGGAATTATATTTTTGGGTCAGCTGTTGGCAGGGTGGATCGTGCTGAGAAGCATTATATATATATATATATATATATATATATATATATATATGTGTGTGTGTGTGTGTGTGTGTGTGTTTGTGTGCATGTTTTATTTTTGTGAGGAAGTACTCTCATTATAATAATTATGTACACTCGGACTATTTTTCCTCGTCGTCGTTGTTATCCCCACATTTTGTTTCTAGTGCCTTCCAGTCTTCAGCAGGTGCTTGACGCTCCAGATAACCTTCAGAATTCTCTGAAGGTTACAATCTTGGCTAACATTTCTTTCTTTCTTTCTTTCTTTCTTTCTATTTCCTCCTAATGATTTCCTTAGTCTTTCTTTCTTTCTTTTTTCTTTCTTTCTAGATATTTCCTCCGATTTATTTCCTTATTCTTTCTTTCTTTCTAGATATTTCATCCTATTGATTTCCTTGTTTTTCTTTCTTTCTTTCTTTCTTTCTTTCTAGATATTTCCTCCTATTTCTTTCTTTCTTTCTTTCTTTCTTTCTTTCTAATGTAACATTCACTTTTATTAATTTTGTTTATTAACATAGTGGCTTTAAGTGAATCTTTACTAATCTTATAATAGTCATATCCCCTCAGTATTTAATGAAAGGTGTGAAATTGAAGGTCACATCTTTGTTTTCAGTCTACATGCAATTTCCCCGGGACCAGCTAAGTCATATTAAACTACCTAAAGTAAACATCCTGTAAATCGAAATGATGAGAATCCCACAAATGATGTTAATCGTTATTTATTACACTCTTTCGCGCAATGCTAACAAAATCTAAGAAGTGTCATTGAAGTCTCCTCGGGACGCTATTACTTTCGTAACTGAAATGTCTAGGTATAAGTTCTCTGCTTTCTTCTCTCGCAGTTCTCGATTGTTAAAATTTTTTTGTTTTCCAGTCAACTTTGATATTTTAAAATTCAAATAACATGTTAAACGATATTTCATATATTATTGATTTTTTTTATCGTTCCTTCTCTTAAATAATATTTTTTTCTTTTCTCATATTCTTTCAAACTCCTTGCGTCTTAGTGAATTTATTGCTTGGGGTTAAATGAATAAAAACATTGTTGAATCTTGGCGAAATCACTTGTTTTAGATGTATGTTGAGGCTCTCAAACAGATGTTGAATGTTGGAAGGAAACAGACAATAAAAGGAAACCTTGAGTGAAAAAGATATTGCCTAGTTTATGTTTGTTAAAAAAAATACCTCAATAAAAATAAGGTTACAGGGCACTAGGCAAAAGTATTCAAGCATGTTTATCTAAAGGGGGAGAAAGCGTTGTCTTGACAATTTTCGTCGTCGCTGATGAGCGCTGTTCTAAAAAGCCCATTTTTGTAATGGGTGAAAAACATTGTTTTTAGAATAACAGTTTTGTTGTCGCTGATGAGCGCTGTTCTGAAAAGCCCATTTTTGTAATGGGTGAAAATCGTTGTTTTTAGAATAACGGTTTTGTCGTCGCTGAAAGACGCTGTTCTGAAAAGCACCTTTTTGTAATGGTTGAAAAAACGTTGTTTTCGGAGGAACAGTTTTGTCGTCTCTTAAGCGCGTTGTTCTGAAAAGGCTATTTCTGTAATTGGTGAAGAGCGTTTTCATGAGAAGGACAATTTTGGTAGTTGTTGAAAAGTATTGTCCATATAAGGACAGTTTTTGTAGTCGCTGAAGGCGTTGTCCTGCAGACAGTTTCTCGCATATCGTTGATGCTGGCTAGGATGCCTGGAGCACCGGCCAAAGACGAGCTGGAGAAACGACTGAAACTTCTGCTGATGATGATGTTTAGAGTTGTGGGCAGGCTGTCAGCTGCTGGAACAGCTACTTTACTTTGATCCTAATCACTTCGGCCACAAAAGATCCTTTTGTGGCCATTTCATATCATAAATCAGTTGCGCTTAGAAAGAAAAAAGAAAGGACAAAAAGAGTGCGTAGAAAGAAAAAAAGAAAGAAAGAAAGAAAGAAAGAAAAATAAAGATTAAGGACGAATGAGGAAGAAAAAAGTCGTTGAAACAAAAAAGAAAGTAGCCAAACATAAAAATAAAGGCTAAAAAGAAAAAGAAGGAAAAGAAAAATAGAAGAAGAAGAAGAAAAAGAGAGAGGGAGGGAGAAAGAACAGAAGAAGAACAACAAGTAGAACAACAAGGAGAAAAAGAAGAAGGGGGAAGAGCAGAAGAAGAAGAAGAAGAAGAAGAAGAAGAATACCACGATGAACTCATACGATGTAATGGAACAACGAGCGGTAAATGTTCGTTTTAGGTGCTAACGGCTTTTCCCCTTTCAGATTTATCCAAAATAGCATTATTTCTATACAAATGTATATGCTGAACTCAAATCAACAATTAGTTATTAAAGAAACTTACCTGTTTTGCTTTGAAAGTCCGTAAAAAAACGAACTATATTTCGCACTTTTTCTCTCCCGTAACTCTCACGTAGTCATGTAATTAACTGCAGAATGATGTTCTACGTAGGCAGAATTTTCTGTCGAATTTTGGTTGATTTTCTTCCTTTACTGAAACTTCCGGCGATGTAATTCCTGTTATGAAAGTAATAAGCGTAGAAATACAATAGCGCATTACTTTCATTATCGGAAGTACATCACCAGAAGTATCAGTAAATGAAGAAAAATCGACCAAAAATCTGCCAAAATTCGTTGCATTCGTCATTCTGCTGTTAAGTACATAACTTCGTGATAATTACGGGAGAGAAAAAGTGCAAGATATAGTTCGTTTTTTTTATGGACATTTAGATAAAAAAGGTAAGTTTCTTCAATAAGTAACAGTTGATTTGAGTTCAGCATATACATTTGCACAGAGATAATGCTATTTTGGATAAATTTGAAGGGGAAAAGCGTCGAGACTTCTAACGAAAATTTACCCAACGAGCAACTGAATGGTACATTATAAAAGAAAGAAAAAACTGTGTCGACTATCGAATTTGTTCCCTCCCAATGTCTGTTTTCAGCACAGCCAACAACTATGAACGGAAAATGAAATTTTCCCTCGAGCGACGTACTCTCCACGCCTGCCAAGTTCAGGTTTGTTTCGTATCAAGCAACAGAATTTGGAATTGTCAGAGGTTTCAATATTTTGAAGATATCCAAATTTTCCTTGATAAATTGTGCAAATCTAAATCGGAATCGTTCTTTTATGATTGTATACGCAGTTTACCTGAAAAAGTCACATAAAGTCATTGACAGCCAACATTGGTGTTTGATTAATGATGCTCTATTCAGAATTTTTTTATACTAAAAATTCAAACAAAACAAAGCTTAAGTGTTACTGAAGAATTACTGAGTGAGATCGTTGTATGATCGTAAAAGGCTTAATTGCAGTTTATGAGGGTATGTAGAATAGATAAGGCCATACCCTAGATTTGAAGAGGATAAAATGGTCGATATCGTGGAAGTATTTTTCCGAGCGTCTGTTCCATAAAGTAGCTGTCCTCAGACAGAATTTTGGTAGAACTTCCTTTTCCACCAATGAGATACGAGGGGAAATGAGGATGATTCAGCTATGTGTAAGAGGTACGACATATCATATTTGTAAATGCCTAAACTAGTAGAACTAAGGAATGAAGTTTGCTTTTACTTTTGCAGTAAAAATACGATAGTCTGGCTACGTTTCTACTGTGGAAAGTGATTGTAAGCTTGGAAATGATTCATCGGCAACGCTTTTGAAGTCTGTCAATGGCTGAAAAACGTGAATTGGGCAGCTCCGGATAGAAATGGCAGAAATGCTCTATTTTTTGTCTGATTCTACTATTTCAAAGACCGAGTATGAAAGGAGGGATATTTTCTGGAAGGTACAATAAACCGACTATTTTTCCAACATCTTTGGCGATATATATATATATATATATATAATAGAACCTAATGGTAATTTGCTCTCCCTTTGAATTGAGCGTTTTCAGTTAAATAGTTACTCGTGTCGGGTTTTTTCTTTGGGACTTCGTGCTGATTTCTGTCCGAACACTTTTGACAGATTTTCATGTCCTAAGCTCTCTTTTTAAAACCATTTTTCCTTCGTTCGAAAGTTTTCGAGGAAGGTTTTCGAGACGAGTATAACTATATATAATCAGGTCTCTCTCTCTCTCTCTCTCTCTCTCTTTGTCTGTCTGTCTGTCTGTCTGTCTCTCTCTCTCTTTATATATATATATATATATATATATATAAATCACTGGTGCCCACTAGGTATGAATTTACACGAGCTACTAGATTAGCAACTATCTATCACTCTTTTACTGTGAAACCGATGAAATGTAACCGCAATTTCTACTCTAACAGCTTCTTTTCATGCACTCTCCACCTGTGAAATTCCCTTCCATATACTTGCTTCCCCGACAGCTACAATCTCCAGGAATTTAAATGTAAGATCAATAGACATCTCCTATCACATTAACTCGCATCCATTCTCTCAAGCTCTTTTTTCATCTATTCCACCCCCATCATCGGTATCCTCATCCGTCTATCACCCTCCTTCTGACATTTCCTATAACTAATCAATCTTTCTCATCACCTTCTCCTATGTAACCCCCTGCGCAACAGTGGCAGTAGAATGCCTTGCTTAGGGTGAGATGACTAAAAAAAAGTTTATATACCAGTTCTACTTGAGATTTGGGATCAAATTAAATCTCAGTTGATAATCTTGAACGATTAGCAGCCTCATGGAAAGTTCAACCTTTCATTACGATTGAAGAAAAGATGTTGTTTAAACACAGTGGGCATGTTTGCCTGAATGAACCCCCGATGAATGTATGTGGAGGAAGGTAAATGTGTTATCTTTCATTATTTTGTGGGAAGGACGTTCCGTTTATAGTACCTCGAGAATGGTAATGTCTATGGTAATATAAACCGTTTCCTTATAAGGAGAGATTCGGCATTCATTGGCCGAGCTGCGAATGTTACTTCCGGTTAAAGGTCATAAATTATTGATGTAATGAATATGTATACTCCTTAGTTCCCCCTCACTGGAATGTGATTGGCTTGTGTCAGCCATAAATATAGCCTAAGGCGAGGATCACTAAAGATCTACAACTAGAGATCTACCACTAGAGGTCTGCGACTATTGACTACGCCTACGTCTCAGGATACTACATACGACGAGTACCGTCTACTACGTCTACTTACTAGATTGTTCTACCCGGTTACATTTGCCTAAACCACTTAACTACCTCAAATGATATATATATATATATATATATATATATAATAAAAATAATAAACTAGACTCCGTAAGTTTACACTAATCTAAACCTTCGAAAAAAATGTTAACAAACAGAACCTAAATCCGTTAAAATCTGGCGTAATATGTCGTCGGATAATGGGGGAGAAAAAAAAAAGAAACCAGCGGAACAAGAACAAAACGTCAAGCATCCGCAGGAAAGAAAAAAACCCAAACGGAACCTAAACACCAGAAAAAGTGCTCAATACGAAAGTACGAAAATACAGTAGTAGAGCAAAATCACGAAAAATCTATAAGTGAGCCACAACCTACCGCAGTTTCACCTTACGGATCGTCAGGGAATGAGGTTGAAGTCTTCAGCCTCATTCCCTGACGATCCGTAAAGTGAAACCGCAGTAGGTTGTGGCTCACTGATAGATTTTTCGTATATATATATATATATATATCCCTTTTCGGGACATATCAATTATCTGGTAATTTTCTTTGTTATTTTATAGAATTAGTCGAAAAGATTCGAAAAGGGATGGTCCCCGCTAAAACCTACAGGCTTCATTGTCTTGAACCTATTTTTAATCATTGTTCTAAGAAAACAACTAACTAAAGCTGGCAGTTTAGATATTCCTAAACGAGTTTTAGTTATGGATTAAAATCTTAATTTTCTGTACGTTATAGAGCATATCGTATTGCATCAGTAAGCTAGCCATAAAGTACACGATAACACAAGATCCATACAAATCCAATCTAGTTTGGTGCTTCTGTTGGGTATTTAGAAATTTTGACAAAATCCAAAGAATCCGCAATGATATTGGTTCTGTTCTGGCATCTTGTCTTCAGTCGCTGCCCCACCGCCATGACGTAGTTTCCCTGGGCTTTTTCTATGCATGGTCATCAGCAAAAAGAGTAGCCCAAAATGTCAAATACAGGTGGGGGATATTAAATATTTGATTCTATCGAAGTTGGAAAGTGAGGACTGCGAAGCTGAGGGTGAAATTTCTGACCTGAGCCCATGGGAGAAGCGGATTCATCCCCCGATTCCAGCCACTTTCTCATCGGCGGAATGTGGCTTCCCTCTGTCTATTCTACAAATATATTCATGGCTTCTGCTCTGACGAACTTAAGTCACTGGTGCCCCCGCCACTAAAATTTACTCTTGCAACCAGACTAGCAACAAGGTCGCACCCATTTACAGTTAGATCAACCAAATGCAGCTGTACATTCTACTCTATCAGCTTCTTTTCTCACACTTCCTGCCTGTGGAACTCCCTTCCGTATACTTGCTTTCCTGACCGCTACAACCTCCTTAAATGCAATGTTAATACCCATCTCTTATCCACTGGACTCCTGTTATTTCTACATCACCCTGTATATCTTGTTCTTTTCCTGTCTCTCTACCTTTGCAAATGTCTTCATACCTGTGTTTCCATCCTTCTCTTGCCCCTTCTCTGACATCCGCTATAACTGATTCGTCTTTCTCTTCATTCTCCTCCTGTCTAAACTGACTCCTGTTATTTCTATATCACTCTGTATATCTTATTCTTTTCCTGTCTCTCTGTCTTCGCAACTGTCTTCATACCTGTGTTTCCATCCTTCTCTTGGCCTTTCTCTCCCCCCACCCCTGTAACTGGTTTGTGTTTCTCTTCACTCTCCTCCTGCCTAAAGTTTTACTCACTTATGTAGCCCCCTGCGCATCAGTGGCGTTACTGCCTTGCTTGGGGTGAAACGATTAACAAAATATCTGGTTTTGGTTCTTTGTTTGCACTTCCTGCTTGTGGAACTCCCTTCCGTACACTTGCTTTCCCGACGGCAACAACCTCCAGGAATTTAAATGCTCTTATCCACTTGACTCCAGTCCTTTCTACACCACCCTATATATCTTATTCTTTTCCTGTCTCTCTGCCTTCGCAACTGTCTTCACACCCGTGTTTCCATTCTTCTCTTGCCCTTTCTCTAACACCCGCTGTAACTAATCCGTCTTTCTCTTCGCTCTCCTCTTGTCTAAACTTTTACTATTATGTAGCCCGATGCGCATCAGTGGCGGTACCGCCTTGCTTGGGGTGAAACGATTAAAAAAATAATAAAAGAATGCAACAAGAGCAGAGATAACCTAAGCTGGAATTTGAACTCGATTCGCTATTTCCATTTTCTCTGGTCAACTCCGTAACCTCCACACTGACAGCGATAATTGTCAAAATATTTGATATGTGACATCCTTCAAAATTAGTTTTTTGTTCTTCTTGTCACTGTGAAATGAGCAGTGAAATTGGACAGCTGACCACATTTGCACCCGGCATACACACACTAGCACATTCGCACACATGCACATACACACGCAAGCACATACATGCAAACACGCACACTTACATACGCACACGCTTGTGTACACACATACACACACTATCGCGCACACAAATACATACACGCGCACGCATGCAAACACACACATACACGCAACGAATGCGCCACACACACACGCGCACACGCTCGCGCACAGATACACACACACGAATATGCGAGCCCACACGGACATACACGTGAACATGTGCACACATGCACACATACGCACACTTATACGCACACACACGCACACATGCACACAAAACTGAAAACAAAAAAAAATGTAAAAGAAAATAATGAATAATGTTTAAAATACGTTGAAATTTTCAGCCGTCGCCTGCGTTCATTTTATGGAGGGTTCAAGGATAAAAGCTGTCTTTTAAAAATAAAGCTTTGTCCTATAAGGAGAGCAGAAAACACCCTGAAAGTCAGCACTCATCTCCGATATCACTTGGTTTGAACATGAAAAAACAAAAATATAAATATATATATATATATATATTTATATGTATATTTTTTTAACTTGTTTGCTCCCCGCCTTTTTTTTTTGCTCTTCGTTTTCGTTGCTGTTATTTTCGCTTGATTCATAATTCCAACGATTTTCTCCTGATGAGGACAAAAGGGCTCTTGAAACTGTTAATATTTTTTTTTGTTTTTAAAGTAGTGAACAAATCTTGTACCTCCAAACATTTGTTTATATATATATATATATATATATATATATATATATATATATATGCGTGTGTGTGTGTGTGTGTGTGTGTGTGTGTGTGTGTGTGTGTGTGTGTTCTTTACTATAAAACGCTGGCAGACTTAGAATGCAGACTAATGCAAATATGAAAACCTAGGTTTTCATTTGAATGTCTGTACAAACTCTGGTGCGCATGAGCGAAATTAATACTTATTTGCCCCAGATTCAAATTCGCATATGTCTCATCTTGTGAGCCAATCCAAGGTGGTGTGTTTCCTGATTTAAATTGCGATTTCAGTAAACCGTTGTTTTTATTTTCTACACATGGCAGGTCCATACACGCTTTAAAAACGTAATTAGGATCTCTCCCTCATCTTTCTTTCTCTCTGTCTCTCTCTGTCTCTTTCTGTATCTCTCTCTCAAGCTCTCTCTTTCTCAATCTCCCTATATTTTTCTATCCATGCTTAATTATAATTTATGTACAGGGTGTCCATAAAGTTCGTGTGCACTTTCAAAAATGTATAACTTTATTTGTATTTACGATAGAAATAATTTGTAAAAAAGGATTAGAATGAAGTAAATTTATATTTTTTAAGCTGTTATTGAAATCTTATTTAAGTTTCCAGATGTCCTCTATTATTAGCAATATAAAGGGTAATATAACTGGAAGCGGCCGAAATGTGGTTCTACAGAAGGATGCTACGGATATCGTGGACTGAGCATACAAGCAACGACGAGGTGTTAGAAAGAATGTCAACAAAAAGGAAATTGATGCTGAGCATCAGGAAGAGACAACTGAAGTTCCTGGGACATGCAATGAGGAAGGAGAGCCTGGAGAACCTGATACTGACTGGACAGATAGAAGGAAAGAGAGACAGAAGAAGGCAGCGGATAACATATTTGCAGGGCCTGATCAGGGTTGCCAGGAGCAACAGGAGCAAACATACTAAGAGCCACAAGGGATAGGGAGACGTGGAGAGCCATGATCGCCTACGTCCTGAAGGGACAGGGCACATAGAAGAAGAAGAAAGGGTAATACGATTTTGCAGTTCACTGATTTACAGTAATGCCTGAAATCACATGAGTTATTTTAGCTTTCAAATCTTCTAATGAACTAGGTTTGGTTGCATACACAATTGTTTTCGCATGTTCCCATATAAAAAAATCTCATAGAGTTCAATCTGGCAGATGTGGAGGCCAATAAAATGGTCCCCCCCTTCCGAGCCATCTGTTAGAAAATTCCTGATTTAGAAACTGTTTAACACGCAGAGCAAAGTGACAAGGAGCTCAATCTTGTTGAAATACTGTATCATCTTTCAAGTTTAATTGTTCCAGATCATTTTTTACAGTTCATTTCTATCACAAGTGATCACTGACTTCATAGACACCCTGTATTTAATTATAATCTTTCTATTTAATTGGGATTTGTATTAGTCTATATTTATGACAAGAGGTATTGTAATTATCTCCGCTATTTATATTGTTCGGATTATTAGCGTTGCCATATTCATATCGTTTCGGCTATTGAACACTTAGGCCTTCTTCAGATGATTCAAATTTTGAACTGAATCTTTTATTTCGACTACAGCGGTAGATTGTACTAGTTCGACGTACCATACCTCTTCCGGATATCACAGTATCAGTTATACCATTTTAACTCAAAATTCCAAGTGTTTGTTCACATCCGCTGTTGTCAGATATTGAACTTATAACTATTTGGATAAATGACTGCATTCAGTCAACACTTGTATCCTTAAGGACATCGGTGTATGAATCTTGCAGACTTTTAAACCTGTTGTATCAGTAAGTATTTTTTACCAGAGCTCATATTACAATTTTGTTGTTTGTAGTTGTTTTTCTCTAGCATTCCGTATTTCTGGTTCCCATATTGTATTCAATCTTATACTTGGCTGGCTTAGGAGATTTTTAACCTAGAATTTTGTAGCCTAGCATATGCACTGATTCCTTAAGCTTTCATATTTTCCAATGATGTTCTCTATATTATTTTAACCTTATCCCATTGGGGACGGTGATATCTCTTTTCCCTCTATATGTGGTTAGCTACGCCTGATTTTTCTATTTTTCTCTCATGTTACTGTACTACCATTTCATTAAAGCTAGAGGCGTTTTAATGCATTTACCAGGAGATTTAGAGCAATTCAGACGATATGCGAATGGAGTTATTTTATTATATTCTTTGTCAGTTAGCGTGGCATACCAGTGACGAAAGTTTATATCAATATCTCAGGTGATAGGAAAATACCGGGCAAAATGGAGCCATGAACTTTAAAAATATTTTCACCCCAAATAAGGTGACAATGTCACTAAAACACAGGGAGTTGCAGGGAGTGAAAGTGGATGAGAAGATGTGAACGATTAAAAAAAAGGAACAGAGTTCGATTGATGTTGCATTTATATTTTTAAACATTGTAGTTATCAGGGAAGCAAGAAATCAGAAAGGAGCTCCACGACTGGAAAAAGTGAGAAAGCAAACTGTTACTGTAGAAATGGCGGTAGTATTTTTTCTCTGAAGATATTTAATCATATTTTTATTTGCTTAAGAAATTTAAATATCTGGGAAACATGCTGACAGAGGATGAAAATGCAATATGGAGATTCAAAGACGCATTGGCATGAATAAGGGTGCATTTCAAAAGCTAACCAGTGTACTGAAAGACAAGATATTCTCATCGGAAACAAAGAAAAGTGCTGGATTGCTATGTGATATCTGTTCTTCAGTACGGTGATTTTCTAAGGCCGAAAGTATGGGACACCCAGTGAGGATCGAATCTGTTCTTCTGTATGGCAGTGAATGTTAAACGATCTTCTCAAGGATGAAGCAGAGACTTGAGGCAGCAGATATTTTGTTTTACAGAAGGATGCTGAGGATACCATGGACTGAGCATGTGACTAAAGATGAGGCGTTGGAGAGGGTGGAAACAAAAAGAAAACGCATATTTAATATAAGGAAGAAAGATGAGGTTTCTGAGACATGTGATGAGGAAGGAGGAGCTAGAGAATTTAATACTCGTAGGACAGACAGAGGGAAAGAGAGACTGGGGAATGCAGCGAGAGACCTACTTGATAGGCCTGAGCAAATGGATGGCAGAGCGGAGTTTGGGAGAGATATTAAAAGGAAGGATGTTGAGAACGACAAGATACAGAGACAAATGGAAGTCCATAATCGCCTACGCCCTGAAGGGACACGGCACACAAAGAAGACTAATATATTTTCGGAATCTGTTATTAAGAAATGCTTGTTTACTGGGATTTATTTCTTTATGAAATAATGTTTTTATACTACGACTAGCAGTATAGCCCGGCGTTGCTCGGGTGTAATGAAAGCTTTAAAACTAATCCATGATTCTGGAGCTCAGACTCTTTGGACGTTGACACGAAAGACTAAAAAGCCATAGTTGTTTCCAGTTAAAGCGAAACCGTAGACTGAAAGAAAAATGAATGGATGTAAGTTAAATTTTGATTTACTGGTATCGATATCAAATAAGTATTTTTCGTCGTAAACTGAATTTTGAAGGCTAAATAAGTCCTCTGAGTAAATGTTATCATGGCTGAGACTAAGAACTACAATTATATCTATTAAGAGCCAAACCCGAAGCAAAAACTAAAATAAAAGGGCTGAAAAAATACAGACATACAGGCAGATAAACAGACACACACACAAACATCTTGCCTTTTATATATTATCGATTTTCTGCACTATTGTAAGAACTGCAGCATTGAAACTTCTGAATATCGTTTCTTATGTCTTTGTCTATGAGTGTATCAACTTTGATTAAAATCGGACCATTCCTCTATAACCCGATTTTTTCGATTATCGATTTTCGATATTTATCGGGGGTACCTCGACACAAAACCTAACTAAGAACACTCGCAGACGCTTATAATACAACTGAGTGAATTTTCAAGAAAATCAGTTCAGCCGTTTCGGAGTCTATAGGTAACGGACACACACACACAGACAAACACACAAACACACACACACAAACACACGCAGATAAATAAGTTTAGATTCTTAACGTTATTTTAGAGACTACTCATGTTTAAATAGAAACTCTTTATGTTTAAGTAATGTGAATTACGTCTACTAGATTGGACATTTGAGGGGCATTCTTATGGTCATTTCACCCTGAGTAAGGCAGAAATGCCACTGGTGATCAGAGAGTTACATTGAGGGAATAAAAAAGATACAGGGTATGTCGAAGAAAAGAAAAGAGATGAATGGGAGTCTCAGACCTCAAGTGGAATCACTATATAGCATCCATAGCTAAATCCGCTGCTAAGAAAGTCGGTTCTCTGTGTAGGGCCAGGAAGTTTTTCCCGTCTGAAACAAACCTGCACATATATAAATCTACAATCCACCCGTGCATTGAATACTGCTACCATATCTGGTCGGGTGCTCCTGCTATCCACCTGGGTGTCCTTGACAAAATCCAACGGAGAATCTGTAATGTGATAGATCCCGACTTGGCAGCTCGGATACAGTCACTTTCTCACAGGCGAAATGTGGCTTCTACAAATACTAAGAAGGTTGAGTCACTGTGTCGATCCAGAATGTTCTTTCCGCCTGAATCCATCCTGCATATATACAAGTCTACCATTCCACCCTGCATGGAGTACTGCTGCCATTTATGGTCAGGCGCCCATGCCGCTCACCTCAGTGTTCTTGACAGGCTCCAAAGGAGAGTTAGTAACGTGATAGGTGCTGACTTGGCGGCTCGACTACAGCCACTTCCCCACCGACTAAATGTGGCCTCCATTTGTCTGTTCTGTAAGTACTTTCATGGCTTCTGCTCCGATGAACTTAGCTCACTGGTGCCCATATATAGAAATTTACTCGAGCAACAAGATTAGCAAATAGGTCCCACCCATTTAATATGAAACCAATAAATTGTAAACACAAATTATACTCCAGTAGCTTCTTTTCTCGTACTTCCCGCCTGTGGAATTCCCTTCCATGTACTTGCTTTCCCGACAGCTATAATCTCCATGAATTTAAATGTAAAGTCAATGGTCATCCCCTATCTCACTAACCTGCATCCTCTCTCTCATGCTCTTTTCTCCGTCCACTCCACTCTCATCAGTATTCTCATCCTTCTCTTACCCACTTCCTGACACCCCCTATAACCTGTCATTCTTTCTTACATGATCCTTTCTCTCATGCTCTTTTCTCCGTCCACTCCACTCTCATCAGTATTCTCATCCTTCTCTTACCCACTTCCTGACACCCCCTATAACCTGTCACTATTTCTCATAACTTTCCTCCCTTGCAAAACAGTGGCAATAAAATACCTTGCTTAGGGCGATATGATTATAAAAAAAATGTAAATAAATGATGGTGATTGACGTTGCATTTAAACTTTTGGATATTGTAGCTATCAGGGAAGCGTGCAAATGGAAGTGAGTTCCACAAACGGGAAGTGCGAGAAAAGAAACTGGTAGAGCAAAAGAGGCGGTTACATTTAACTAGTTTCTTTTTTTTGATCATATCACCCCAAGCAAGGCGATAACGCCACTGATGCGCAGGGGTCTACGTAGGGGTAAAAGAATGGAAAAGAGAAAGCCGGAAACCACATCCTAAACAGGGGACAAGGGATGAGCCTCTTCACCTGTTCAATAGACATGGGTGGAGTGTGAACCGGGCGATAGTTTAGTCTATCTACTCCATTTGACGGTAAAAGGGTGGGTCCTTAATGCCAAATTAGGGACACGGGTAAATACATGTCGTTGAAGTAGAAGGAGAAAAAAAATCATCAACTTAATTCTGTAGAGTAATTCGTCCTGGTTAAATGTCATTCAGTCAGTTGAGTGTGATATGTGATACACGCTTGGGCGATCATGTCTCGAAAGATACATAACTGCCTAGGCAGAAGATTTTTCTGTAGTAGGTGGCCATTACTTTCTGCTGTAGACTGGTTACCAACCAAGGCTATAGAACCCAATCTGCTCTGCTAATCAACCCATAGCTGAAGAGAGAAGAGATGGATTAATACCTTTCCGAAGAGTATTTGTGCGTAGATGAATGAAATGAATTCGACTGGAATTCGAACTCGGCTCTCCAATTTCTCGTTCCGGGCTGATATCCATTACTTGAATCTGTGTTGGGATGTAATGTTAAGGGTAAACTCATGGTTAAGTATAATTGGCAGAAATACCCAACAAACAGAATTTAAAAAGTTTACAATAAGCAATAACAAAAGAAAGACAAGATCAGTAGAAAAATAATACTAAGCAATATATATATATATTGATTGATTGATTGATTGTTTAATTACATCGTTTTTGGTCATGATAAAGACCAGTACACAGTTCTATTAAAAAGTGTCCAATGCAATCATATTGTAGAACTTTTGAATACTCTTCATTTGCAAACAAGTTATTAGCGACCTAGGTTTCTACCATTTGGTGTTTTCAGGCAATTTGCAATAGGTGATTTTACCGGTGTTTATTTTTCACGTAACGGGGAATTTTTGAACGCGCAATTTTTAAAATTACAAGAAATTATGACGTTTATACCCATGGTTTTAGCGTTCCTAAAAAAACCCATACATATATATATATATATATATATATATATATATATATATATATATATATATGAGAAAAGTATGCAAAGTAACAGTAATCAGGCAAAATATTCACAAAAAAAGAATAGTGCTAACACCCTGATTCAAGACAAGAAAGACCATACAGATGGTGATTTTCTAAGCGTAGGTTAGATATGGCGCACGGCCAGAAGTATGGGGCACCTAGTGAGGTTCAAACTGACTATTCTGTTGTAACTGTCTTCGCGGGACAAGCTTGTTAACCATTACATCACTTTGAGGTGCACAATGTGCATAAATATAAGATCGAGAAATGATCTATTCTTTTTACTAGGAAGTAATCCAAGCAACAGCTAGCTCAGTCAGTATAGCACGAGACTTAATCTCGGGGTCGTGGCTTCGAGCCCCACGTTGGGTGCAATACTTTTGTGGATGTGCGTGGTGGTGCATTGGATATCGGCTCGGAACGAGAAATCAGGGAGCCGAGTTCGAATTCCAGCCGAATTCATTGCATTCACTTACGCGCAAATACCCTTGGGAAAGGTATTAATCCGTCTCTTCCCTCCAGTTATGGGTTAAATAACAGGGCAGATTGGGTTCTATAGCTTTGGTCGGCAACCAGTCTACCGCAGAAAGCAATGGAAATCTACTGCGGGATAATCTTCTGTCCAGTCAGTCATGTCTCTTTCGAGACATGATCGCCCAAGCGTGTATCACGTATGGCACTTAACTGACTGACTGAATCCCAGCATGCATCTGTACGATTTGTCTATAAATTTAGGGAGACGGATGGTTTTTGGCAGTCATTTCAAGTAGGATTTGCACCAAAAATTCTAATCAAAATTCTATAAATAGGAAATGGCTTGAATCGAACTTAAAGGTCGACTTTGGCATATTTAACCGACTAAACTTAAGGGATTAATTGAATATCTGTCAGAGCAGTTATTCATCTCTACATTTAGATCCAATCATATGATATCCATTCAGTCCATACACATGTATCTGTTTCTACTTAGGCATTTCAAACTATTCACATCTGTCTGTAAACAGAATTCATCGTCACTCATGAAAAAAGTTCAAGGTCACAAGCCGCCGGATACAGAACGATGTCAGAAAAAATGAAACTCAAACTCCTTGCCGTGGATCAATGGCTATCAAGTTATTCACGGAGAACATTACTAGTGTAGAGATCTTATCATCATTGGTGACTTAGACTTGTGGTCTTGTGCTGCATTTCAAAAAGATAAGTCGATAGGGTGTAAGGATAAACATGGCAGCCTGAAAGAAATGTAATGAATAGAAAATGACGGAATTTTTGGACAGAGACGAAAAAAAGGATGGGCAATAAGGGGAAGATGGGTTTGGAGTGATAACACACACACAGATAAATAAAACACGTGTGTGCGTGGGAATATGTAAGCGGGAAGCCGCCATCTCCACCGATAATTAGCAATTAAGGCGAAAAATATAGGCGGCAAAACCGCCATATTTTTACGGCATTTTCCGATGATGAAAAGCATTTCGGTTTGAAGATGTTTCTTTCTCTTTTTTATACTTATGCCCTGTATTTACAGAGAGAGTAAGGAAAAGAATTGAGAAAACGAAATAGAGAGCGAGAGAGCGAGAGAGAGCGAGAGAGCGAGAGAGAGCGAGAGAGAGAGCGAGAGAGAGAGAGAGCGAGAGAGAGCGAGAGAGAGAGAGCGAGAGAGAGAGAGAGCGCGAGAGAGAGAGCGAGAGAGAGCGAGAGAGAGAGAGCGAGAGAGAGAGCGAGAGAGAGAGAGAGCGAGAGAGAGAGAGAGAGAGAGAGATAAGATTGAAAGTAATTAAAAAGATAAAGTATGAGAACTTTTTAAGAGAGAAATGCTGTTCGTGAGGGAGAGAGAATGAAAGAAGAAAAGTGAAAAAGAGACCAGGTGAGAGCGAAGGAAAAAAAATTAAAAAACAAATGAGCAGATATAGAAGAGAGAGAGGGAGAGGGAGAGAGGGAGAGAGAGAAGAGAGAGAGGGAGAGAGATTAAAGAGTGCGAAAGCAAAAAATAAAAAATAAAACAAGCAGGTAAAATTTATAGATTTGAACATTATTTTTAATTGATATTCTTATTTGAATAGAAATTCAGTTTTTAATCAAGCAGTATATTAAATGCATCATTCGAACCTGCGACCCATATCAACATAGACCTTGTGCGTCTTAGACCACTCAACCACGAATTATACCACAATTAAAACGGAGTCAAATCATTGTGTTAAATAATAATAAATACAAGAATAGCACTGCCCTCTACAAATATTTTGGCAATTAAAATTATTACCTAGGCAATTAAAATTATGACCTAGGCAATTAAAATTATTACCTAGGTAATTAAAATTATGACCTAGGCAATTAAAAGTATTACCTAGGCATCATAGCGAAAATCAAACCTTATAATGGAATAATAGATGAAATTTTGCTTTTTAGAAAAACTACTCATTTAAAGGATGTGCTTTGTGGTGCATTGGATATCGGCTCGGAACGAGAAATCAGGGAGCCTAGTTCAAATTCCAGTTGAATTCATTGCATTCACTTACGCGCAAATACCCTTGGGAAAGGTATTAATCCGTCTCTTCCCCCCTGTTATGGGTTAAATAACAGAACAGATTAGGTTCTATAGCCTTGGTCGGCAACCAGTCTACCGCAGAAAGCAATGGCAACCTACTGCGGGATAATCTTCTGCCCAGTCAGTCATGTCTCGAAAGAGACATGATCGCCCAAGCGTGTATCACGTATGGCACTTAACTGACTGACTGAGTCATTTAAAAAACCTGAATAACCATAATATATTAAACAAAAGAATTGAATTAATAATCACATGTTAACATAGAAATAATTATTTGCTTAAATATCGCCTGAAGACACCACATGATAGAAACCTAGGTCGCGTAATAAGTCGTTTAAAAATGAAGAACATATATATATATATATATATATATATATATATATATATATATATATATCCGAGTGAATACAGAACGAAAAAAGAATTTTTACAACGTCCAAAACAGTAATTTAAAACAGTGCCGATATATAATATATAGAGCTGTGAATATTTATTATAAATTATATTTTATAACATGTACATAATTTATATATATATATTCACTACAAATTGTACATTTGTTTCGACCTTGAAACTTCTATGTCTCATCATACATACCGCCTGATGAGACATTGAAGTCTCAATGTCGAAACAAATCTACCTTTGTAAAGGATATATATATATATATATATATATATATATATATATATATATATATATATAAATTATGTACACGTTCTAAAATATAATTTATAATAAATATATATAGTCATCCGCAGACAGATCTGTTTTGTCCAGCTCATCAGTACGGTTAGACATCCAATTGCTTTTTACCCAGGATGGAAACCCGACCGAATTGGCGTCAGTCGGCGATTCTACATCTGAGCTACGGGCGCTCGCTAGAAGCCTTTTAGACTTTAGCGTGTGATACATCATGTATACACACGCCAATAGCTGAGAGTGTTCTAATTCATTACTGAATGAATGATGCGTAGATGCTAGAGTAGCTACTGTTTTTTCAAAGTCTACCATTTTTCCAGAGTGCTCAATCAGGGTGTGAGAGCGTAGTCATCCGCAGACAGATCTGTCTCGCTGTATCACAGCTCATCAGTACGGTTAGTCATCCAATTGCTTTTTACCCAGGATTGAAACCCGAAGGAATTGGCGTCAGTCGGCTATTCTACCTCTGAGCTAGCTATTTAGGTACCTACATTACATCACAAAAAATCCAAAACTTAATAAAACGAACTTTTCCTATCAAAATGTTTATAATATTATTAAGAGGAAAGATCAAAGTAACTTATTTATTTTATAAAATTTTTTAATCACTTTTAACATGTTCGAAATTTGGGCAGAAAATTGTGCTTTGATTTGAGTTAGCGTTGCAGAAAATCGAAGAAAATCTTACGATTGTTTACAATCGATTACGTATTTTTTTTTACGTAACTCACTTTTTCGGTGACAAACACATTAATTTAGAGACTTTGTCAAAAATCAAATAATTGTCGGATTTTAATGAAACTTTCAGTACCCATTCACAAATGAATCAAATTATTTTTGAAATTATTATTTTTTAAAAATATTAATGAAAACTTTTTTTAAACTCTGTTACGCCTCTCTACGTAAATTCATGAACTCATATAAATCAAATATTTTTTTTATCTAAAATTATCCGGCACTATCCGAAAATCTACTCCGAAGAGAAATTTAAAAAATGCAATAAAACTTTGATATAATTTAATTTGATAAGCTTTTAATTGCTGAAATAAATAATAAAAATTAAGGACATTATAGTCTGAAGAAAAAAAAATTTCGATTACAAATAAAATTTTAAAAGAATTGTTTTCATTTTTTTTATGATAATAATTTATAAAGTTTTAAAAATATTTTTAAAATCTTTTAAAGAATTGTATGATTTTTTTATTAGTTTAGAATTGATGATTATACAGTCTATCAAAAAAAAAAAATTAATAAAAATTTTCAACCCTTATATTAAAAAATAAATTATTTGTGTAATTATGTTCAAATTTATAAAGTACGATATTCCATATGGGTCAAATTGATTTTATAAGTTCTGAGTTATTCCCCCTTACATTGGAAACTATGGAAGAACGCATTTTCATTCTTACGCTATTTTATTCTCTACGTTTCTAAAATTTAACAACCTGTTTTGCAAGTAATTCCTTCAACTTTTAAAGTAAGCATTTTTTTTTCAATTCCTCATTTTTTTAAATTAATTGTGATCGTAGGTGCATTATCTAATTTATGATAACTAAAAAAAATATTTGAAAATTTTGGCACGATTATGCGCCATACATTGTGAGCTTGATAATACACGGTAGTCGTAAATCTGTCATCGCCGCGAATGACTGACGTAAAAAAGGGCTACCGTAATTAAATTTTTTTTTATTGTAAATTTCTGGCAGTAAGCAATTATTAATTGATTGAAAACAGATAAAGGTAAGTTTTAATATTAAAATTTGACTTAAATAACGTGCCAGTGCGGTATATTTTATTTTTGCAAGATTTTTAAAACAGACATTTGGCTACTGTTTACGTAATGTGTCAATCAATAAAAAATGGCGGTATATTTAAAAAAATTTGTAAAATGTCAAAATTTTAGATTTCAATCAATATCATCTTGGTCAAAAATACACCAGTATGTCTTGCTTACTAGAATTATTAAATTTAATAGCTTGGCTTTCAATTAAAGCTAAGTTTAATGCTTGAAGATAATTTATTTATTTTTAAAATTTCAATTTCAATTTAACTATCGAAAATGAGTGGAGGTACCTAAATGAGCAGACTGGGTTAAATATATATGTTGAGAGAGAGAGAGAGAGAGAGAGAGAGAGTGGGGGGGAAGACAAACATAAAAATAAACCGATAGAGCGAGAGAGAGAATGAGAGAGATAGAGGAAAAAAAAAAAGAAAATTAGAGAAGTTTAACTAATTAATGAAAAAAGCGGGAAAGAAACGCTAATCTATATAAGATATCGTTTGATCCGAAATGTCTCCCTTGAGTCGTTCAGTCATCGCCCTGATCGTTAAAAGCCACCATTGCGTTTCTGATGAACAAAAATCGCTCCATCGAAGACACAGACAAGCGCCATGAAGAAGAACAAAGAGTCAGAAATAGATGAAGAAACTGTTTGCCATTTTTCAGTATTCAAATTTTCATATTTCCTGAAGCATTTATGTTTGAACGAGACAGAACGAACGTGAGAAACAGAGACAGAGAGAGATCACATTAATTTCCCAAGTCCCACGTATAACATAATCATTTCACCAAGAAAAGAAAAGACAATCAGAAAGGATAACTACTTTGCTGCATAAATCAAGAATAACAAGTCAAAAGTAGATCAGCCGAATTGTTCATAAAATCGGTTGTTCACATTTCGAGAGTTTTCAACGATTACAAAATCTAGACATGATGAGGAAATGTACAATCATAACAGTTTGTTTAACTTAGACTATAAAGAATTGGCGTTTGTCCTTGTCTGCGAGTAGAAATATCACATGTTTTTCCAGACATGTGGTAACGATAATTGCTGAAATTTAGAGTGTTTTAAACATAAATTGATGTGGATTGCATATCGAGACATGTATTTCTCCTATCTATCTATCTATCTATCTATCTATCTATCTATCTATCTATCTATCTATCTATCTATCTATTAGAGACTGTTCATATCTATCTATCTATCTATCTATCTATCTATCTATCTATCTATCTATCTATTAGAGACTGTTCATATCTATCTATCTATCTATCTATCTATCTATCTATCTATCTAGCTAGCTAGCTATTAGAGACTGTTCATTATCTATCTATCTATCTATCTATCTATCTATCTATCTATCTATTAGAGACTGTTCATATCTATCTATCTATCTATCTATCTATCTATCTATCTATCTATCTATCTATCTATTAGAGACTGTTCTATCATATCTATCTATCTATCTATCTATCTATCTATCTATCTATTTTCCTGTCGCAATTGTGAGTGTTTGTTATGTTCGCTCAGTCAGTTAATGCCATCCGTGATACACGCTTAGACGATCATGTCTAGAAAGAATCATAATTGACTGAGCAGAAGATTATCTCGCAGTAGGCTGCCAGTACTTTCTGTGGTAGACTGGTTGCCGGCCAATGCTATAGAATGCAATCTGTTCTATTATTAACCCATAACTCGAAGGAAGAGACAGATTAATACCTTTCCCAAGGGTATTTGTGCGTAAGTGAACGCAAGGAATTCAACTGGAATTTGAACTCGGCTCCCCGATTTCTTGTTCCGAGCCGATATCCACTGCACCACAACGCACATTCGCTGTAGTGCTCAAGTGTTTTGTGTCCTGATATTAGATATCATTGAAAGATTTGAAGAGACGATTTTTTAATCATATCACCCCAAGCAAGGCGGTTACGCCACTGATACGCAGGGGTCTAGGTAAGAGTGAAAAGATTGGAAAAGAGAAAGCCGGAAACCACATCCTAAACAGGGAACAAGGGATGAGCCTCTTCACCTGTTCAATAGACGTGAGTAGAGTGTGAACAAGGGCGATAGTTTAGTCTGTCTACTCCAATTGAAAAAAAAAAAAGAAAAAGAAAAAAAGAGAGAAAAGATTGGAAAAGAGAAAGCCAGAAACCACATCCTAAACAGGAAACAAGGGATGAGCCTCTTCACCTGTTCAATAGACGTGGGTGGAGTGTGAACCGGGCGATAATTTAGTCTATCTACTGCAATTGAAAAAAAAGAGTAAAAAGAGTGGAAAAGGGAATGCCGGAAACCACGTCCTAAACAGGGAACACGGGGTGATAGTTTAGTCTATGTACTACAATTGAAAAAGAAAAGGGGTTGGTGACTTGCCCTAGTTTTAACTTAGTTAAAGTCCCGTCAAAGAAATTTCTGAGACATGATCGCCAAAGCGTATATTATGTAGATATGAACAGCCTCTAATAGATAGATAGATAGATAGATAGATAGATAGATAGATAGATATGAACAGCCTCTAATAGATAGATAGATAGATAGATAGATATGAACAGCCACAGATAAATAGATAGATAGATAGATAGATATGAACAGCCTCAGATAAATAGATAGATAGATAGATAGATAGATAGATAGATAGATAGATAGATAGATATGATCAGCCTCAGATAGATAGATAGATAGATAGATAGATAGATAGATAGATATGAACAGCCTCAGATAAATAGATAGATAGATAGATAGATAGATAGATAGATAGATAGATAGATAGATATGATCAGCCTCAGATAGATAGATAGATAGATAGATATGAACAGCCTCAGATAAATAGATAGACAGATAGATCGATCGATAGATAGATCGATAGATAGATAGATATGAACAGTCTCTAATATAGATAGATAGATAGATAGATAGATAGATAGATAGATAGATAGATATGAAAAGACTCATAGATAGATAGATAGATAGATAGATAGATAGATAGATAGATAGATAGATAGCTATGAACAGCCTCAGATAGATAGATAGATAGATAGATAGATAGATAGATAGATAGATAGATAGATAGATAGATTTGAACGGCCGCTAATAGATAGATCGATATGAACAGCCTCAGATAGATAGATAGATAGATAGATAGATAGATAGATAGATTTGAACAGCCTCAAATAGATAGATAGATAGATAGATAGATAGATAGATAGATAGATAGATAGATATGACAGATAGATAGATAGAAAGCCTAGATAGATAGATAGATAGATAGATAGATAGATAGATAGATAGAACAGCCTAGACAGATAGATAGATAGATAGATAGATAGATAGATAGATAGATAGATATTAACAGCCTCTTTTCGAAGTTGTGAGTTATCTCCCTCTAAATCTGCAAGTTAGTAGTTCACCATTGCTGCAGCCTGTTATTGAACTCAGAACTCTAAGTCAAGTCATTAAGCAACCAACGTCTATATCCTCTTGGATATATGCTCTTTAGGACACAGGGCCCAGTGGATATAGAAATTCTTCGCACTTGAAGAAGGCTGGGGCGCACAACGGTCGAAATTTCTTAAAAATTGCGACAACGAATAATGTAGATAATGAAAGTGTACTGCTGATATTTTTTATACTTTCTTGGAAAGATGTCCCTTCAAGAACATTCAGTGGGTAACTCCGAGCCCATTCTATATTGCAGTCTGTGACAGTTCCCACCCCACACATATTACATTAGACGAGTGACTGCTACTGCTAACCTTGGCCAATTCCCGAACAAAATAACACGCCATGATGATAAGCCACCTAGGAAATAAAACTAAACTATCTCAATGAAAAATAGCTGTACCATTTATTCTTTCAACAAAATTTGTAGCATTCTTACCAACTTCTGCAGTGTGGAATCGTACCTCTTTGAACAATCTCTAAAAGTCCTAGCCCTCTGCGAAACTAATCTCAAAACTGCAATCCCCGCCTCTGAATCTTTGATTCTCGGCTAGCTTCCTCTATTTAGAAAGAACTCTAATGTTCACATGAATAACCTATTGGTTTTACTCTATTTAAAACTATCATCTCAATTAAATTTGTTGTTACATAATTTCTTTCGCTTTTTATTACTTATTTATTAATAGTTCTGATGAATCATTCAACAGTGCCTTTCCCTTTATTGTTTACGACCTCCTGCTAACGATCCGCTAACTCTTCAATGGTCTCGACGATAGAACTTTCAACGTGTGACTCGAAAAATCTATCAAGTCATATTTAAAGCTTCACAGCGTTATTGAACGAAGCGTCCTTCAAATTGTAAAAAAGCAAGCGAAAATCTTAATAGTCTGAAAAGGAAAGATCAGAAGAATATGGTGAGCGTGGCAGAACTTCCCAAAAGGCTCTATTCTAGGTCCTACGTTTTTCCTTATCTACATTAACGATCTCCCCGATGTAATAAGATCCCAAGTAGGCATATACGCTGACGACACCACCGTTTATTCTCGCCTCGATCAAAAATCTACTGAGGTTGACAAAGCTAACCTCGCTGCCGAGCTTGAGAAGGACCTCCAATGTGTGGTGGACTGGGTTAAGAAATGGCTCGTAACTTTTAATGCTTCCAAAACAAAGCTGCTATCTATTAACCATCATAGACAATTGCTCCTACCCCCGTTTAGCATGGATCAGGATAACCTCCCCGAGAACAAAATAATACGCCTCCTTGGCCTAACATTTTCAGTGGAATGACTATATCGAATCCATAACTAAATCCGCTGCTAAGAAGGTCGGTTCACTGTGCAGGGCCAGGAAGTTTTTTCCTGTCTGAATCCATCCTGCACATATATAAATCTACCATCCGCCTGTGTATTGAATACTGCTGCCACATCTGGTCGGGTGCCCCTGCTATTCACCTCGGCTTCTTGATAAAATTCAATGGAGAATCTGTAATATGATCGATACCGATTGGGCAACTCGGCTGCAGTCGCTCTCTCACCTGAGTGACGTGGCTTCCCTGTACCTCTTCTACAAATACTTTCATGGCTTATGCTCCAATGAATTTAGCTTGTGGGTGCGCCTTAGGTATGAATTTACACGAGCTACTAGATTAGCAACTAGCTCCCACTCTTTTACTATGAAACCGATAAAATGTAACCGCAGTTACATATATGGAAGGAATTCCACAGGCGGGAAATGCGTGAAAAGAAGCTATTAGAGTAGAACTCTAATAGCTTCTTTTCACGCATTTCCCGCCTGTGGAATTCCCTTCCATATACTTGCTTCCCCGACAGCTACAATCACCAGGAATTTAATTTTAAGGTCAATAGACATCTCCTATCTCACTAACTCGCATCCTTTCTCTCAAGCTCTTTTTTCCTTTCATTCCACCCTCATTACACCGGTATTCTCATACGTCTATTACGCTCCTCCTGACATTCCCTATAACTGACCCCTCTTTCTCATCACTTTCCCCCTATGTAACTCCCTGCGCCACAGTGGTAGTAAAACTGCCTTGCTTGGGGTAAAATGATTACAAAATAGAGCTCTTTCGTTTGTATCTACGAGTAGCCTGGTGCCGAGCAACTAACCTGGTTACAATAGAGTAGGGCTGGCACTGGTGGTGAAAAAGCCCCGGTTGAGTCTCTTAAAGATCACAGATTGCCTGTGCAAAAGAAGGCCGAAGATGCACAGGAATGGCAAGTCGTGGGTAGTTAGAAAGGAGCCCCAGGCAGCGGAGTCTCAGTCCTAGATGGCCCCTAAAGACAAAGGCACAAGCAGTACTAAGAGTGAGGCCCCGGCCAGCTATGCCGAATCGTTGGATCAAATATGCAGAAAATACGACCCTGGCAATGAGAATTTTGAAAAAATTAAAGAATTAGAAAATAAATTTAAAAAATCCAAAAACTGTAGTGCCCCGTTCATCAGCTTCCACTCCATCTCCATCACACCCAAAAATATCAGCCCCTCCTCCTCCAATGACTAAATCACTTTCTCTCACGCCCACTAAAATGACCGTGCTTTCGCATTGCGTTAAAATGGTGACAGTAACACTTCTAGGCCAATTCCTTTTGCGGTCTGGCGCGGTTCTTCAATCAGCGCCTGCAATTGTTTCTCATTAAACCAAACAGGTCGGCCAGAGTCCCTGAAGTCGTACTTCCTCTCATTGAAACGGAGAAACCATTTTTGTGCCATACTGTCGGTAATGTTTTAATTTCCGTGAACAGCACAAATGTCTTCAGCAGATTTGTGACCTCGATTAAAAGCAATGATATGTTCAATATGCTAATTCTTGTCTGGTTGGATTTCCACCTCGAAACGGTATCTAAACTGGAATAACATTTCTGTAACTTTTGATAACAGTTTCTCAGGATGAGAAGAGTTACAAAGAAGCAAATAATAACGTGAAAGATTATTGTTCAAGATCACTAGCAGAACATTAGAAACAAAAAAACAAACAAACCAAAAAAAAAAAGTATACGGGACAAGGTTGTTGAACATGGCCACCATAGTTTATGAATATAGAATAGAGCACAGTACGTAATCTATTCAATGAAACAACGTCAAAGATTAACACTCACGAGTCAGACACTACTGAATCTGACTATATCGCCAATACTCGGGAAAATATGGTCGCATTTATACACGTCGCAATGAATATTTTGAACCTTCTGATCGGTTAACCTTCCTATTGGCTAACTATCAAATGAGTCGGCTCATGACTGGCTCACTAGTATACAAGGATATCCAAAAACTCCAACAAAGGTATGGTAAAAATGTATCAAAATTGTTGCTATGATAACGGACCTAACCTACGCAGAGTAAAACTGATTGGCGCAGATTTTTTTTAACCCTGTCACGCATACACTCTAAGATATAACGTTCAAACTCACAGTGTTTAAAGCAGTGCTCCGAAGGAAAGTGTGTGGAGTGTGGTCGTTTCACCACATCAAAGTGGTTCCATCAGTGACCATGTTTTGCGCTACTTTCTTTGGTCAAGAAGAATAATCTCCAGGTCCGACAGTCTACATATTCCCTAGTTCCTTCCCCTTACAACACATAAAAAAATAAGATTTTAAGATGCCCAAGAAGTTCAAGAGAATTCGACGAGGCAACTAGTCTCTATTCACCAATGAAAACGAAGTTTGATAAAGTGTGTGGCTTCAGAAGGGGGCTATTTCAAAGGAGATTAAATGACGAATTAATATTTGTTGCAGATTTTTTTTTGCAGCACCAACTTTTTAATAAGCTCTTGTTTCCGTACCAATCTAATATGATCTCACAGACCATTGCGGACATCATTATGGCGTCAGACAAAGGGTGTTAAATATACCAAACAACAGCGACCGAATATTGCTTAGTAAGTTGGTTTCGCTCTAGAATTACCTGCGTAGGGAGTTCTTGCAATCGTAGCGAGAAGGTGAATTTTAATGGGACGTTAGATCATTATTGTCTTTCGGGTTTTCTTTTCTTGATGGGCAGATTACGTAATAACTTATTAGTAAATGTCTGCTTCTGTTTTTTCTGTCTAGGTTACAGTGTTTTCTTTCCGTTTTTACATCGGATTTAATGGAAGCGCCGTCATGCATTTAATGTGCCCTTTTTATTTTTCTCTCTCGTCATTGTGGTTGTTTCGAATTAATCACGGTTTTCGTATTGCAGATATTTATTTACGAGCTGCTACTAATTAACACTGAGCGGAATTTTGATGCATCGCCTCTGAAATGATTTCTTAACGATGTTTGCTGAAGGACGCATTTCTCCATGTCATATGGAAACGCGCTCCCATCTCCCTGAAATGTACGCATGCGCATTAGGGATTAGACATCTCGCCTTTAACTTTGAAAAGCAGACACGCCCAAAACTGACACCGCGTTTACTTGCGCAAATGTAGATTTTCTTTTCTGACTTTAACTTTTTTAAAAATCATTTCACCCCAAGCAAGGCATTCCACTGCCACTATTGCACAGGGGCTTACATAGGGGAAAGTGATGAGAAAGAGTGGTTAGATATAGGAAATGTCAGAAGGAGGGTGATAGACGGGTAAGGATACCGAGGATGAGGGTTGGGTAGATGGGAAGAGTGTTTGAGAGAATGGATGCGAGTTAGTGTGTTAGAAAGTGTCTGTTGACCTTACATTTAAACTCCTGGAGATTGTAGCTGTCGGGGAAACAAGTATGTGGAAGGGAATTCCACAAGCGTAAAGTGCGAGAAAAGAAGCTATTGGAGTAGAAGCCGTGAAAGAATTTGTAGAAGAGACACAGGGAAGCCACATTGCGCCGGTGAGAAAATGACTGTATCCAAGCTGCCAAGTCGGGATCGATCACATTACAGATTATCCGTTGGATCTTGTCAAGGACACCCAGGTGGTTAGTAATTTTAATATAAATAGATACTGTTGGGATTTTTTGAAATATAAAATGTATTTTTCATAACCTAAAAAGGTTACTGAATGCGACATAACCAAAACGGTGGTTGGAAAATGATATGTCCCGGAATGGGTTGTTAAGAGGTTAAGGCAAATGTAATCCAGTAGAGTAATCTAGTCCGATGTCGTAATCGTCGTATGATGTGTCCTAAGACGTAGGCACAGTCAATAGTAGACCAATAGATCTCTAGTGGACAGACTGACTGGTTGATCTCTCTCACAATATTTACTCTTTTCCTCCACTTGAGAGAGATGTGAGACAATGTCTTTTCTAACGTGGGGATCCTGAGCTTTTTTAACGTTCGGACCAGGTAAACTGGTCTTAAGTGGTAAGTGGTCATTAGCCTTCCAGCCAAAAGGGCGGGAAGCTCTCTCTCTCTCTCTCGCTTGACGTCCTTGCCTTCGTCTGTATTTATGGCTGATACCAGCCAATCACATTCAAGTAAGGGGGAAACAAGGTATATACCTATTCATTAGATCAGAAAATGAAATAGAAATATTTATAACATCAAAAAATACACTCGCCAGCTGCGTGAAGTAGATAATCACTGTTAGTGGTTAACTGTTAGACAGTAAAAGAACCATAGTGTTCGATGTATTTATGAAGATTGGGACATACACATTAATTGGTACGTACATAACAGTATTACTGGTAATCTAAACTTATTTTATAAATGGAACTTTGTCTGTGTGTGTGTCTCTATGTGTGTGTCCGTTACTTATAAACTCCAAAACGGCTGAACCAATTGTCTTGAAAATTTACACAGTTGTACTATAAGCGTCTGCGAGTGTTCTTAGCTAGATTTTGTGTCGAGGTACCCCCGATAAATATCGAAAATCGATAATCGAAAAAATTGGGTTATAGAAGGAGTGGTCCGATTTTAATCAAAATTGATACACTCATAGACAAAGACATAAGAAGCGATATTCAGAAGTTTCAAGGTTGCAGTTCTTACACTAGTACAGAATATCGATAATATATATATATATATATATATATATATATATATATATATATATATATAAAAGGCAAGTGTTTGTGTGTGTGTCTGTTTATCTGTCTGTATGTCCTTTATACAAATCCACAATTTTTATCTGATTCTCACGAAACTTCAAAATTTGACTTACATCCATTCATTTTTCTTTCAGTCTATGGTTTCGCTTTAACTGGAAACAACTATTGCTTTTTAGTTTTTCGTGCCAACGTCCAAAGAGCCTGAGCTCCAGGACCATGGATTAGTTTTAAAGCTTTCATTACACCCGAACAACGCCGGATTATACAGCTAGTTTTACAATAAAAATGTATTTTTATTCTTTCATACGGTTTTGTTTTTGTTACCCATAATTGGGACTCTAGCAGGTGCTACCATTCTGGACCAGGATGGACCTGGGAACAACACGAATTAAAAAGTGGTTTTACAATCCTCAAATCTCCAATATCCCTATAAGAGGCCTAGCTGTTGGATGTAGTTTATCGTCATACCCAGGACTGCAAGTGTCAAGCAGTGTTCGTTTATACGAAATCTGTCACAATACCTTGGAAATACTTTAATGGGTATATTTCGTCCGTTGTTAAAGATTTTTCGTTTTTCATCACAGTTTACGCTTAAAGTAGTAGGGCAGACTGTGTTCGCTAGCGTTAGCAAAACAATTAGTTTAGAAAAAGAACTCTTGATTAAAATGCCCTGCCTTCATTTCACAGGTCAGTATGTAACATTCTATGGGTAAAATAGAGGTGAATAAGTATTATGGGAAAACACACCTATTCCTCAGACAAAGGACTTTCCCTCTTATATTAATAAGATTTAACAAGGAAGTTAACGGGGGAAGTTCTTAGGAGTTCTTGGGAAGTTCATAGAACTACTAGGCAGTTGATATTAGTCAACAGTTAGCTGAATACTAAGAAGTCAGCTTTCAGTGGAAGATTACTAAGTTCTTATTACTAATTAATAAGGTGCGTTAAGTCGATTAGCAACTGATATAGCATGATTATAACCTTCAGCGCGAAAACTCTCTCTCTCTCTCTCTCTCTCTCTCTCTCTCTCTGTAAGCTCCCCTGCATACGAAAAGAAAATAAACATAAAAAAAATAACTGTAAGACAAGGTGCCTTCTCACTGGATTATTCAACTTATCCAGTAAAGCGATTCTAAGAAAATTAGAACTCCTACCGGGATTTAATTCTAGCGGTCACAATCCTAACAAGATACGCTGTTGATACAATGTTGATAGTCGAGAGAAAAAGAAAACGTTAAGAACTCCTTCAAAAAGTACCGAACGAAAGTGAGAAAAAAGAACAAAGTGCCACTTGCAAGACTGAATGCAAAATTGTTAACAAAAAGAAGAGCCCAACAAGCAAATTACAAACTGGTGATATTTCTTCTTCTATGTGCCCTGTCCTTTCAGGAGGTAGGCGATCATGGTCTTCCACATCTCCCTATCCCTGGTGGCTCTTAGCACGCTTTCTCCTGTAACATCTCACAACACTCGTTCCGTCATCCACCTGATTAGGTCCTTCAAATATGTTATCCACTGTTTTCTACTGTCTCTTTTCCCCTCTATCTGGCCTGTTAGTATCAGGTTCTCCAAGCCCTCCTTCCTCATTACATGTCCCAGAAACTTCAGTTGTCTCTTTCTGATTCTCAGTATTAATTTCCTTTTCGTTTCCTTTCTTTCCAACACCTCATCATTGATCACATGCTCGGTCCATGATATCCACAGCATCTTTCTGTAGAACCACATTTCAGCTGCTTCAAATTTTCCCTTCATCTTTGATGATATTGTCCAACATTCACTGCCATATTGAAGAAATGACATCATATAGCAATCTAGTACTCTCTTCTTTGTTTCTAGTGAAAGTTTCCTGTGTCTTAATACTTTACTCAGCTTCTGAAACATGTCCCTCGCCATGCCAATTCGCCTTCGGATCTATGTGTCGTACTTTCTTTCTTCTGTTAGAACCCTTCCCAGGTATTTAAATTTTTGTACCTGTTTGATTTTAGTATCCCCCACCTGTATTTGGCATTTTAGGGGTTTTTTTTTTTGCTATTGACCATGCATTCGGTTTTCTAGCAGTTTATTTGTAGTTCTTTTTTGTAACTCTCTTCAGCTACCTTCTGTAGAAGGTCTTGTAGTTTCTTTTCTGTGTCAGCAATCAGCACTGTATCGTCTTCATATCTTATGTTATTCAAATTGTGGCCTCCGATGATAAATCCTGACTTAATATGTAGGGTCCTCAAAATATTATCGCTGTACAAGTTAAATAGATCCGATGAAAGTCACACCGTTGTCTTACGCTCCTAAGCGAGTACAAAAAATAAATATTTGGAAAGTGCGACACTAAAATCCGAAAAGCTATGCAAAATACTGAAAAAAAAACCCCAAAAAACAGGAAAAAAACATTAGAAACTAAGAAAAGGTATTGAGCTGTTATGTAATATCAGTCCTTTTTGAATGGGAGTGAACGATGGTCAGTCTCCCCGCGAATGAAAAAGTGACTTAAACTCTAACAACTCTCCCCTTGATAATGTTTTTTATTTTCACCCCCTTCTAACCCCCTTCGTCTTAGTGACGTTGTTGTCTTGATTAAATAACAAACTCAAAGCATTAACATATTAACCCGAGTCATGTTCTTATATAGCCTTGTGAGAGACTCTTATACGGATGCCAGATATGTCATACACCTCCTGTCTGAAATATCACCGACATACAACTGATTCTATTTTTTTTTTTTTTTTTTGCCAGTGATTAAAATTGGCTTCAGGGGAATGAATTCTTGATGTCTTAAAGAAGACAGTCCTTTATCGGATTTCCTAGACGAGTCCGACAGGATCACAAGCGAAGATCTATAACAAATAGCCGAAACCACATCGTTTGATGACTTTCAACAGCAACAACAATTAAAATAAATCGCCCATGTAAGTCAAACAGAAAATTGTGACATAAAGATATTGAGTTCCATACTATCTTAAACCAAATGTTAGGAAGGAAACCTCCATCAATTCTAAAAAGAGCGATGAAAGTGTGCTTGAGAAATCTATTTTCCTGAAAAATATATTTCCATAGAAAGATTTTAAAAATTAAAACCGATAGTAACACAAATTGTTTGGTTATACAAGCTCGAATCTAATCATTGCCATTTCTATCAAGTAAAGGTATGAATTGGATAAGGAATTAGAAAACTGAGTTCGAATTCCATTTAAATTTATTGCATTCACTTATACGCAAATACCCTTTGGAAAGGTATTAATGCCTCGTTTCTTCCTCCAGCTATGGGTTAAATAGCAGGATGTATTAAGTTCTATAGCCTAGATAGGCAACCAATCTACTGCAGAAATTAATGATAACCTGTTGCCTAGTCAGTCATGTCTCTTTCGAGACATGACCACCCAAGCGTGTATAACGTATAGTACTTAACTAATAGAAGTTGATAACGACGTATTATTTTTTTCAATAGTTTCCCCACAAGCAATGCTGGAACAGCACTACTATACAGGGGGTTACAGTTACAGTTATTTGAAAGACTAGGTATCCTCCGAGAGGAAAGAATAAAAGATAAAATCCAAGAAGACAGACGATGGCAATTGACGTTGCATTTAAATTTTGGAGATTCTAGCTATCAGGGAAGCATTTAAATGGAAAATAGTTCCACAGGTATGTGCGAGAAAAAAAAAACTGTTTATGTAGAAGAGGAGGTTACATTTAACTGTATAAAAAAAACCAAGGTGGGACCTGAATGCCAACCTAGTAGCGCGCTTAAATTTACGTGGTCGAAGCACCAGGGATAACAGCTCATCAGAACACTTGCTATGAAAATATTTGTAGAAAAGACACACAACAGACACATCATGTCAGTGAGAAAGTGACTGAAGTCGATATTTTTTTTTAATCGTATCACCCCGAGCAAGGCGGTAACGCCACTGATGTGCAGGGGGCTACGTAATAGTGAGAAGATTGGAAAAGAGAAAGCCGGAAACCACATCCTAAACAGGGAACAAGGGATGAGCCTCTTAACCTGTTCAATAAACATGGGTGGAGTGTGAACCGGGCGATAGACAGATCTATCTACTCCAATTGAAAAAAAAAAACAAAGTGAGAAGATTGGAAAAGAGAAAGCCGGAAACCACATCCTAAACAAGGAACAAGGGATGAGCCTCTTAACCTGTTCAATAGACATGTGCCAAGTCAGGATCGATTATATTGTAGGTCCTTCTCTGGATTTTATCAATAACCTCAAGATGAATTGCAGGAGAATCTGATCAGATATGGCAACAGAATTCAATGCCCGGACGAATAGTAGATTTATGAATATGCAAGATAGATTCTGATGAAAAAAAACCCAACTTTCTGGCCTGTCACAGTGAACAACAGATGTGTGTCGTAGTACACTGAATATCGGCTTGGAACGACAAATCGGGGAGCCGAGTTCGAATTCCAGTTGAATTCATTGCATCCACTTACACACAAATACCATTGGGAAAGGTATTAATCCGTCTCTTCCCTCCAGTTATGGGTTAAATAATAGGACAGATTTGGTTCTTTAGCCTTGGCTGGCAACCAGTCTACCGCACAAAGCAATGGCATCTTACTGCGGGAAAATCTTCTGCCCAGTCAGTCATGTCTCTTTCGAGACATGATCGCCCAAGCATGTATCAAGTATGGCAATTCACTGACTGACTGAATATAATAGTTGAAAACATAATTTAGGCTACTACTGGGTATAAAGGGGTGTCAGTTTTATATTGTTAAGAAGTAATAAAATGATCCCCCAATAGTTACTACTTAATAATATAATACATCTCTTCCCCCTCTTGCTATGATTCAAATAACAGAACAGATTGGGTTCTATAGCCTTGCCTGGCAACCAGTCTACCGCAGAAAGCAATGGCATCATACTGCAGGAAAATCTTCTGCCCAGTCAGTCATGTCTCTTTCGAGACATGATCGCCCAAGCATGTATCAAGTATGGCACTTAACTGACAGAGAACAAACTTTATTAGCAGTAGACACAGCTATAGATTTGATAGATTCGTTCCACCTGATTAATTGGTTTGATTAATTTTGTTTAGTTTTTTACCGAAACGACCTCTGATGAGAGACTAAATTAATTTTGTTAAGGCAAAGAAGAGGGAACTATATATTTATGCAGACCAGTTAGGTTATGGGGGCGACAGAATCATATGCACTCGAGACTGAACTTAAAATTATTCGGTCTTTCTTATCGTTCGCACTAGTATCTGTATATGTCAGTCAGTTAAGTGCCAGACGTGATACACGCTTGGGCGATCATGTCTCGAAAGAGACATGACTGACTGGGCAGAAGATTATCCCGCAGTAGGTTGCCATTGCTTTCTGCGGTAGACTGGTTGCCGACCAAGGCTATAGAACCCAATCTGTCCTGTTATTTAACCCATAACTGGAAGGAAGAGATGGATTAATACCTTTCCCAAGGGTATTTGCGCGTAAGTGAATACAATGGATTCAACTGGAATTCGAACTCGGCTCCCCGGTTCCTCGTTCCGAGCCGATATCCACTGCACCACAACGCACTTTTCTTTAAAAAAAAAGAAAAGTGGGTTCCCTCGGTTGACACAAAAACAAACGAGAGAATTTTTCATATACATCTTGTTCTTTTCGTTGTTCCTACGGTTTCACAACTTGTTTTTTTTTCCGATGGCGGCTTATTTTCTCGACAGTACACGTACGGATGGACATAACCTTTTGAAAACGCTGTATTGCCCGATCAAGCTAAGACAATAACGGAGTAACGCAACGTTGGCACTTAACAAATTTCTTTCTTTCTTTAAGACTTATTATTATTATTATTATTATTATTATTATTAGTAGTAGTAGTAGTAGTAGTAGTAGTAGTAGTAGTAGTATTTGTTCCTGACCAATTCTAGCCATTTTTTCTCTCGGCTCAATCATGTTCACGCTCTTACGATCAGACATCAGTTGATGTCTGTCTGTTGTAAAGGCTCGACAAAACAAGCAAAACATTCCAGAAATTCTACTTGGCGCAGTCTGTCGTATACCCTACCAGTTTGGCTTTGTCAAAGGTCTCGGCTGTTTTTTTTTTCCTTTTTTTTTTTTAATTTTGTTTTGTCGTTGGGGATGGTGACTGGGGTAACGAGGGGAAATTCCACAGAAGGTGACGGAGTCAAAAAAGTAAGATAGATTGCATGAGGTATTAATAGACTAAAACAGATAGACAGAGATATGAACAAACTTAGATAGATATGAAGAGAATGATGTAGATATAAACAGAAAATTGTGAAGAGATACATAAAGAATAAGGTAGACAAACTGATATAGATAAGGTTCGACAGAGAAATAGGATCGAATATACTGATACGCTCATATATCTTTTTTTTTTTTTAATCATGTCACCCCAAGCAAGGCATTTCACTGCCACTATAGCGCAGGGGGTTACACAGGACGATAGACGAGTTAGGATGTACATAGGGGGAGAGTTGGGGAGAATGGGAGGGTTAGTGTGTTAGGAGGTGTCTATTGACCTTACATTTAAACTCCTGGAGGTTATAGCCGTCGGGGAAGCAAGCATGCGGAAGGGAATTCCACAGGCGGGATGTGCGAGAAAAGAAGCTGTGGAGTAGAAATTGCGGTTACATTTCATCGGCTTCACTGTAAAAAGGGTGGGACCTAGTTGCCAATCTAGTATCACGTGCGAACTCACACCTAGGGGGCACCAGTGATTTAAGTTCATCAGAGCAGAAGCCATGAAAGTATTTGTAGAAGAGGCACAGGGAAGCCACCTCACGCCGGTGAGAGA